>CM038409.1:54488080-54701704 GCA_021498475.1 Saguinus midas | reverse complement strand
CTTGGACAAGTCTGAAAACAAAACTTCAAGGGACCCAGTCATTGGAAGTTTCCTGTATTTTGTGAGTTTTGACCTCCTGAGCTCTACCAGGTTCTCACAGTGGTCTAGGGAAAAATCCTTTCATGCTTCCAGCAAGAAGAGGAAAGTAGCCATTTTGAAATATGCCATAGCATTCTGTTCTTCACAAGGTCTGCTTTCAAGAGAAACTTTTAACAGAACCTTGTCTGCTGGGATTTAGGCAGAACCTAACTGACCTAGAGGAAGAAAATACTCAAACATCCCACACTCTGATGTCATACTGCAGGAGGTTAGAGACTGAGAGGCAAATGTGAGTTCACTGTCCACATAATCACTGAATCACTGAGACCTGATCTTATAGGACTATAGAAAATTTTTCTCCTCCCACATTTTACTACATTACTAAAGGCCTATTTGCAGCACTTTTGCTTTTCTTTACATCATATTTATAAGAAAAAAATGACAAGATGTAAAAAGGCAAAATGTAATTTGCAGAGACATCAGATCAGACTCAGATGTGGCAATCTTAGAATTATCAAACTAGAATTTAAAACCAGTATGATTAAGATGCTAAGGACTATAACTGATGAAGTGGAAAGCATACAGTGACAGATGGGCAATGTAAGGAGAGAGATGGAAATTCTAAGAACCCAAAAGAAATGTTATAGATCAAAAAAAAAAACTGCAACAGAAATGAAGAATGCCTTTGGTGACTTATTGAGTAGACTGAACACATGAGAAAAGAATCTCTGAGCATGAAGAATTCTCTATATAGATTGATAAAATTGAAAAACAAGAGGAAAAATCACTTAAAATGAACATATCAAGAACATTGAGACAACAACAAAATATATATAGTAAATGAGTTTTTTTTTTTTTTTTTTTTTTTTTTTTTTAATTTTTATTGCATTATAGGTTTGGGGTACATGTGCAGAACGAGCAAGATAGTTGCATAGGTACACACATGGCAGTGTTATAGTCACTGTTTTTGGGTGTGTACTGTTTTGAGTAGGGTGCTCATATAGTGACTGTTGTTTGGGACAGTGCTCTGTACTGACTGTTGGTGTGGGTTCTATAGTGACTGTGGCTGAGAGTTTATAGTGACTGTGTTGGGTAGAGTGCTCTATAGTGTGTTGTGCAAAGGGTGCTCTATAGTCACTGTGTGGTAGGTGCTATACTAACTGTGTGGGTGTGTCTTTACTGTTGTTGGGTGGTGCTCTATAGTGACTGTTGTGGTAGGTGCTATATAGTGACTGTTGCTGGGTAGTGTGCTCTATAGACTGTTGTTGGGTGGTGCTCTATAGTGACTGTTGTTGTAGAGTGCTCTATAGACTGTTGTTGGGTGCTCTAGTGACTGTTGTTGGTAGGTGCTATAGTGACTGTTGGGTAGGTGCTATAGTGACTGTTGTTGGGTGCTCTATAGTGACTGTTGTTGGTGGGTGCTCTATAGTGACTGTTGGGTAGGTGCTCTATACTGACTGTTGTTGTAGAGTGCTCTATAGTGACTGTTGTTGAGTAGAGTGCAGTGACTGTTGTTGTAGAGTGCTCTATAGTGACTTTTGTAGGTGCTCTATAGTGACTGTTGTTGGGTGCTCTATAGTGACTGTTGTTGGTAGGTGCTCATAGTGACTGTTGCTGGGTAGGGTGCTCTATACTGACTGTTGTTGTAGGTGCTCTATAGTGACTGTTGTTGGGTGGTGCTCTATAGTGACTGTTGTTGGTGGGTGCTCTATAGTGACTGTTGCTGGGTAGGGTGCTCTATAGTGACTGTTGTGGTAGGTGCTATAGTGACTGTTGTTGGGTAGGTGCTATAGTGACTGTTGTTGGTAGGTGCTATAGTGACTGTTGTTGGTAGGTGCTCTAGTGACTGTTGTTGGTAGGTGCTCTACAGTGACTGTTGTTGGTAGGTGCTCTATAGTGACTTTTGTAGGTGCTCTAGTGACTGTTGGGTAGGTGCTATATAGTGACTGTTGTTGGGTGGTGCTCTATAGTGACTGTTGGGTAGGTGCTTTAGTGACTGTTGTTGGCAGGTGCTCTATACTGACTGTTGTTGTAGGTGCTCTAGTGACTGTTGTGGTAGGGTGCTCTATAGTGACTGTTGTTGGTAGGTGCTTTATAGTGACTGTTGGTAGGGTCTATAGTGACTGTGCAGTAGGTGCTCTACAGTGACTGTTGTTGGTAGGTGCTTTATAGTGACTGTTGGGTAGGTGCTTTATAGTGACTGTTGTAGGTGCTCTAGTGACTGTTGTTGGGTGCTCTATAGACTGTTGTTGGTAGGTGCTATATAGTGACTGTTGTTGGTAGGTGCTCTATAGTGACTGTTGTGGGTGCTCTATAGTGACTGTTGCTGGGTAGAGTGCTCTATAGTGACTGTTGGGTGGTGCTCTATAGTGACTGTTGGTAGGTGCTTTATAGTGACTGTTGTAGGTGCTCTAGTGACTGTTGTGGGTGCTCTATAGTGACTGTTGTGGTAGGGTGCTCTAGTGACTGTTGGGTAGGTGCTCTATAGTGACTGTTGTGGTAGGGTGCTCTATAGTGACTGTGTTGGGTAGGTGCTTTATAGTGACTGTGTAGGTGCTCTAGTGACTGTTGTTGTAGGTGCTCTATAGTGACTGTTGTTGGGTGGTGCTCTAGTGACTGTGTTGGTAGGGTGCTCTATAGTGACTGTGTTGGTAGGGTGCTCTATAGTGACTGTTGTTGGTAGGTGCTCATAGTGACTGTTTTGGTAGGTGCTTTATAGTGACTGTTGTTGTAGGTGCTCTAGTGACTGTTGTTGTAGGTGCTCTATAGTGACTGTTGTTGTAGGTGCTCTATAGTGACTGTTGGGTAGGGTGCTCTAGTGACTGTTGTAGAGTGCTCTATAGTGACTGTTGTGGTAGGTGCTATATAGTGACTGTTGTTGGTAGGTGCTCTATACTGACTGTTGTTGGTAGGTGCTCTATAGTGACTGTTGTGTAGGTGCTCTATACTGACTGTTGTTGGTGCTCTATAGTGACTGTTGTTGGTAGGGTGCTGTATAGTGACTGTTGGGTAGGTGCTATAGTGACTGTTGTTGGTAGAGTGCTCTAGTGACTGTTGTTGGTAGGTGCTATATAGTGACTGTTGTTGGGTAGAGTGCTATAGTGACTGTTGTGAGTGCTTTATAGTGACTGTTGTGGGTAGGTGCTCTATAGTGACTGTTGCTGGTAGGTGCTCTATATGACTGTTGTTGTGTAGTGCTCTATAGTGACTGTTTTGGTAGGTGCTCTATACTGACTGTTGTTGGGTGCTCTATAGTGACTGTTGTTGTGTAGAGTGCTCTACAGTGACTGTGTGGTGGTCTATAGTGACTGTTTTGGTAGGTGCTCTACAGTGACTGTTGCTGGTAGTGCTCTAGTGACTGTTGTGTAGGTGCTCTATAGTGACTGTTGTTGGGTGGGTGCTCTAGTGACTGTTTTGGGTAGGTGCTATAGTGACTGTTGTTGGTAGGTGCTTTATAGTGACTGTTTGGTAGGTGCTCTACAGTGACTGTTGCTGGTAGGTGCTTTATAGTGACTGTTGCTGGGTAGGTGCTCTATACTGAATGTTTTTGGGTGGTGTGCTGTATAGTGACTGTTGCTGGTAGGTGCTCTAGTGACTGTTGTTGTAGGTGCTCTAGTGACTGTTGTTTTGTAGAGTGCTATAGTGACTGTTGTTGGGTGCTTATAGTGACTTGTGTAGAGTGCTCTATAGTGACTGTGTGTAGGGCTCTATAGTGACTGTTGTTGCAGGTGCTCCATAGTGACTGTTGTTTTGTAGAGTGCTCTACAGTGACTGTTGTTGCAGGTGCTCTATAGTGACTGTTTTGTAGAGTGCTATAGTGACTGTTTTTTGTAGAGTGCTCTATAGTGACTGTTGTTGTAGTGCTCTATAGTGACTGTTGTTGGTAGGTGCTCTATAGACTGTTGTTGTAGTGCTCTAGTGACTGTTGGTGGGGTGCTTATAGTGACTGTTGTTGTAGGTGCTATAGTGACTGTTGTTGGGTGTGCTCTATAGTGACTGTTGTGGGTAGGTGCTCTATAGTGACTGTTGTTGGGTAGTGCTCTATAGTGACTGTTGTTGTAGAGTGCTATAGTGACTGTTGTTGTAGAGTGCTCTAGTGACTGTTGTTGTAGGTGCTCTATACTGACTGTTGTGTAGGTGCTCTATAGTGACTGTTGTTGGGTGGAGTGCTTTATAGTGACTGTTGCTGGGTAGGTGCTCATAGTGACTGTTGTTGGTGGGTGCTCTATAGTGACTGTTGTTGGTAGTGCTCTATAGTGATTGTTGTTGGGTGGAGTTTTCTATAGTGACTGTTGTTGTGCAGTGCTCTATAGTGACTATTGTTGGGTGGAGTGCTTTATAGTGACTGTTGTTGGTGGTGCTCTATAGTGACTGTTGTTGGGTAGGTGCTATATAGTGACTGTTGTTGGTAGGTGCTATAGTGACTGTTGTAGGTGCTCTATACTGACTGTTGTTGGGTAGGTGCTTTATAGTGACTGTTGTTGGTGGTGCTCTATAGTGACTGTTGTTCATTAGGTGCTCTATAGTGACTGTTGGGTAGTGCTCTATAGTGACTGTTTGGTAGGTGCTCTATAGTGACTGTTGTTGTAGTGCTCTATAGTGACTGTTGTTGGGTGGAGTGCTTTATAGTGACTGTTGCTGGTAGGTGCTCTATATTGACTGTTGTTGGTAGGTGCTATAGTGACTGTTGTTGTAGAGTGCTCTATAGTGACTGTTGGTAGTGCTCTATAGTGACTGTTGTGGTAGAGTGCTCTATAGTGACTGTTGTTGGTAGGTGCTTTATAGTGACTGTTGTTGCAGGTGCTCTATAGTGACTGTTGCTGGGTAGAGTGCTCTATAGTGACTGTTGGGTAGGTGCTCTATAGTGACTGTTGTTGGTGCTCTATAGTGACTGTTGTTGGGTGGGTGCTCTATAGTGACTGTTTTTGGGTAGAGTTCTATAGTGACTGTTGTTGCAGGTGCTCTATAGTGACTGTTGTTGCAGGTGCTCTAGTGACTGTTGCTGGGTAGAGTGCTCTATAGTGACTGTTGCTGGGGTGCTCTAGTGACTGTTGTTGGTAGGTGCTATAGTGACTGTTGTAGAGTGCTCTATAGTGACTGACTGTTGTTGGTAGGTGCTCATAGTGACTGTTGGGTAGGTGCTCTATAGTGACTGTTGTAGGTGCTCTATAGTGACTGTTTTGGGTAGGTGCTCTATAGTGACTGTTGTTGGTAGGTGCTCTATAGTGACTGTTGTTGGTAGGTGCTGTATAGTGACTGTTGCTGGGTAGAGTGCTCTATAGTGACTGTTTTGTAGAGTGCTCTAGTGACTGTTGTTGGGTAGGTGCTGTAGTGACTGTTGTTGGTAGGGTGCTATATAGTGACTGTTGCTGGTAGAGTGCTCTATAGTGACTGCTGTTGTTAGGTGCTCTATAGTGACTGTTGTAGAGTGCTCTATACTGACTGTTGCTGGGTGGGGTGCTTTATATAGTGACTGTTGTGGTAGGGTGCTCATAGTGACTGTTGCAGGTGCTCTAGTGACTGTTGCTGGGTAGGTGCTCTATTGACTGTTGTTGGTAGGTGCTCTACAGTGACTGTTGTGTAGGTGCTCTATAGTGACTGTTGTTGTAGTGTGCTCTATAGTGACTGTTTTGGGTAGGGTGCTCTATAGTGACTGTTGTTGGGTAGTTCTATAGTGACTGTTGGGTAGAGTGCTATAGTGACTGTTGTTGGGTGCTCTATAGTGACTGTTGTAGGTGCTCTAGTGACTGTTGGGTAGGTGCTAGTGACTGTTGTTGTAGGTGCTCTATAGTGACTGTTGTTGGGTGCTCTATAGTGACTGTTGTTGGTAGGTGCTATAGTGACTGTTGGGGTGCTCTATAGTGACTGTTGCTGGGTAGGGTGCTCATAGTGACTGTTGTGGGTGCTCTAGTGACTGTTGTAGGTGCTCTAGTGACTGTTGCTGGGTAGGTGCTAGTGACTGTTGCTGGGTAGGTGATCTATAGTGACTGTTGTTGGGTAGGTGCTCTATAGTGACTGTTGTTGGTAGGTGCTTTATAGTGACTGTTGTTGCAGGTGCTCTATAGTGACTGTTGCTGGGTAGGGTGCTCATAGTGACTGTTGTTGCAGAGTGCTCTATAGTGACTGTTGTGGGTGCTATAGTGACTGTTGTTGTAGAGTGCTCTAGTGACTGTTGTTGGTAGGTGCTCTATAGTGACTGTTTTGGTAGGTGCTGTATAGTGACTGTTGTAGGGTGCTATAGTGACTGTTGGGTAGGTGCTATATAGTGACTGTTGCTGGGTAGGTGCTTTATAGTGACTGTTGTTGCAGAGTGCTCTATAGTGACTGTTGTGGGTAGGTGCTCTATAGTGACTGTTTTGGGTAGGGTGCTTTATAGTGACTGTTGGGTAGGTGCTCTATAGTGACTGTTGCTGTATAGTGACTGTGTTGGTAGGTGCTATATAGTGACTGTTTTGGGTAGGTGCTTTATAGTGACTGTTGTTGTGTAGAGTGCTCTATAGACTGTTGCTGGGTAGGTGCTAGTGACTGTTGCTGGGTAGGTGATCTATAGTGACTATTTTTGGTGGGTGCTTTATAGTGACTGTTTTGGGTAGAGTGCTCTATAGTGACTGTTTTGGTAGGTACTTTATAGTGACTGTTGCTGGGTAGGTGCTAGTGACTGTTGGTAGGTGCTCTAGTGACTGTTGTGAGTGCTCTATAATGACTGTTGTTGGGTAGGTGCTATAGTGACTGTTGTTGGGTAGGTGCTCTATAGTGACTGTTTTGCAGAGAGTCTTATAGTGACTGTTGGGTAGGGTGCTCATAGTGACTGTTGTGTAGGTGCTCTAGTGACTGTTGTTGGGTAGTGCTATAGTGACTGTTGGTAGGTGCTATAGTGACTGTTGTTGGGTAGTGCTCTATAGACTGTTGTTGGTAGAGTGCTATAGTGACTGTTGTAGGTGCTCATAGTGACTGTTTTGGTAGTGCTCTATAGTGACTGTTGTGGTAGGTGCTCTATAGTGACTGTGTTGGGGTGCTCTATAGTGACTGTTGTTGGTAGAGTGCTCTATAGTGACTTGCTGTAGAGTGCTCTATAGTGACTGTTTTGGGTAGAGTGCTTTATAGTGACTGTTGGGTAGAGTGCTTTAGTGACTGTTGTTGCAGGTGCTCTATAGACTGTTGTTGGGTAGAGTGCTCTATAGTGACTGTTGTTGGGTGCTCTATAGTGACTGTTGTGGTAGGTGCTCTATAGTGACTGTTGTTGGTAGTGCTCTATAGTGACTGTTGTGGGTGCTCTAGTGACTGTTGTTGTGTAGAGTGCTCTATAGTGACTGTTGTTGGGTGCTCTATAGTGACTGTTGTTGCAGAGTGCTCTATAGTGACTGTTGTTGGGTAGGTGCTATAGTGACTGTTGTTGGTAGGTGCTCATAGTGACTGTTGGGTAGTGCTCTATAGACTGTTGTTGGGTGCTCTAAACTGATGTTGTTGTATAGGTGCTCTACAGTGACTGTTGTTGTATAGGTGCTCTATAGTGACTGTTGTGGTAGGTGCTCTAGTGACTGTTGTTGGGTAGGTGCTCTATAGTGACTGTTGTTGCAGTGCTCTATAGTGACTGCTGGGTAGGTGCTCATAGTGACTGTTGTGTAGAGTGCTCTAGTGACTGTTGTGGGTGCTCTATAGTGACTGTTGCTGGGTAGAGTGCTTTATAGTGACTGTTGTGTAGAGTGCTCTATAGTGACTGTTGGGTAGAGTGCTTTATAGTGACTGTTGGGTAGGTGCTGTATAGTGACTGTTGTGGGTAGGTGCTCTATAGTGACTGTTGCTGGGTAGAGTGCTCTATAGACTGTTGTTGGTAGTGCTCTATAGTGACTGTTGTTGGTAGTGCTCTAGTGACTGTTGTTGTAGGTGCTCTAGTGACTGTTGTTGGTGGGGTTATTTACACTGACTGTTGCTGGTAGTGCTCTAGTGACTGTTGTTGGTAGGTGCTCTAGTGACTGTTTTGGTAGTGCTCTAGTGACTGTTGTAGGTGCTAGTGACTGTTGTGTAGAGTGCTCTATAGACTGTTGTTGTAGAGTGCTCTATAGTGACTGTGTTGGGTAGGTGCTATAGTGACTGTTGTTGGGTAGGTGCTATAGTGACTGTTGGGTAGGTGCTCTACAGTGACTGTTGTTGCAGGGTGCTCTATAGTGACTGTTGTTGCAGAGTGCTCTATAGTGACTGTTGTTGGTAGTGCTCTATAGTGACTGTTGTTGGTGCTCTATAGACTGTTGTTGGGTAGTGCTATAGTGACTGTTGTTGCAGGGTGCTCTATAGTGACTGTTGTAGGTGCTCTATAGTGACTGTTTTGGGTAGGTGCTATAGTGACTGTTGTGGTAGGTGCTCTAGTGACTGTTGTAGGTGCTCTATAGACTGTTGTTGGTGGGTGCTCTATAGACTGTTGTTGGGTAGGTGCTCATAGTGACTGTTTTGGGTAGTGCTCTATAGTGACTGTTGTTGGTAGTGCTCTACAGTGACTGTTGTTGGTAGGTGCTCTAGTGACTGTTGCTGAGTCACTATAGAGCACTACAACAGTCACTATAGAGAACCCAACCAACAGCAGTCACTATAGAGCACTACCAACAACAGTCACTAGAGCACCCTACCCAACAGTCACTATAGAGCACCCACCAACAACAGTCACTATAGAGCACTACCAACAACAGTCAGTATAGAGCACCACCCAGCAACAGTCTATAGAGCACCCACCAACAACAGTCACTATAGAGCACCCTACCCAGCAACAGTCACTATAGAGCACTACCAACAACAGTCACTATAGAGCACCCTACCCAGCAACAGTCACTATAGAGCACTACCAACAACAGTCACTATAGAGCACTACCAACAACAGTCACTATAGAGCACTACCAACAACAGTCACTATAGAGCACCCACCCAACAACAGTCACTATAGAGCACTACCAACAACAGTCACTATAGAGCACCCTACCCAACAGTCACTATAGAGCACTCTACCCAACAGTCACCATAGAGCACCCACCAAAACAGTCACTATAGAGCACTACCAACAACAGTCAGTATAGAGCACCTATTCAACAACAGTCAGTATAGAGCACCTACCCAACAACAGTCACTATAGAGCACCCACCAACAACAGTCACTATAGAGCACTCTACCCAGCAACAGTCACTATAGAGCACCCTACCAACAACAGTCACTATAGAGCACCACCCAGCAACAGTCACTATAGAGCACCTACCCAACAACAGTCACTATAGAGCACTACCAACAACAGTCACCATAGAGCACCCACCCAACAACAGTCACTATAGAGCACTACCCAACAGTCACTATAGAGCACTACCAACAACAGTCACTATAGAGCACCTATTCAACAACAGTCACTATAGAGCACTCCACACAACAACAGTCAGTGTAAATCACTCTACCCAAAAACAATCACTATAGACCACCTATTCAACAACAGTTACTATAGAGCACTTCATTTAGCAACAGTCACTATACAGCACCCACCCCAGCAACAGTCACTATAGAGCACTCTATTCAACAACAGTCACTATAGAGATCCCTACCAACAACAGTCACTATAGAGCACTGTACCCAACAACAGTCACTATAGAGCACCTATTCAACAATAGTCACTATAGAGCACTACAACAGTCACTATAGAGCACCACAACAGTCACTATAGAGCACTCTACCCAACAACAACAGTCACTGTAGAGCACCCAACAACAGTCACTATAGAGCACCCACCAACAACAGTTACTATAGAGCACTACCAACAACAGTCACTATAGAGCACTACCAACAGTCACTAGAGCACCTACCCAACAGTCACTATAGAGCACCTACCCAACAACAGTCACTACAGAGCACCCACCAACAGTCACTATAGAGCACCTACCCAACAACAATCACTATAGAGCACTACCAACAACAGTCACTATAGAGCACCCACCAACAACAGTCACTATAGAACACCTACAAAAACAGTCACTATAGAGCACTCTACACAACAGTCACTATAGAGCACCTATTCAACAACAGTCACTATGGAGCACTCTACCACAACAGTCACTATAGAGCACCTACCAACAACAGTCACTAGAGCACCTACCAACAACAGTCACTATAGCACCTACCCAACAACTGTCACTATAGAGCACTCTACCCAGCAACAGTCAGTATAGAGCACTACCCAGCAAGTCACTATAGAGCACCCTACCCAGCAACAGTCAGTATAGAGCACCTACCAACAACAGTCACTATAGAGCACTCTACAACAACAGTCACTATAGAGCACCTACCAACAACAGTCACTATAGAGCACTCTACAACAACAGTCACTATAGAGCACCTACCCAACAACAGTTACTATAGAGCACTCTACCCAACAACAGTCACTGTAGAGCACTACCCAGCAACAGTCACTATAGAGCACTCTACCCAGCAACAGTCACTATAGAGCACCCTACCCAACAACAGTCAGTATAGAGCACTACCCAGCAACAGTCACTATAGAGCACCCTACCCAACAACAGTCACTATAGAGCACCCTACCCAACAACAGTCATTATAGAGCACCATATACAACAATAGTCACTGTAGAGCACCCACCAACAACAGTCACTATAGAGCACTCTACAACAACAGTCACTATAGAGCACCCTACACAACAACAGTCACTATAGAGCACTACAACAGTCACTATAGCACCTACCCAACAACAATCACTATAGAGCACCTACCAACAACAGTCAGTATAGAGCACCTATTCAACAACAGTCACTATAGAGCACTACCCAGCAACAGTCAGTATAGAGCACTCCACCCAACAACAGTCACTATAGACTACTCTACACAACAACAGTCACTGTAGGGCACCTACCCAACAACAGTTACTATAGAGCACTCTACCAACAACAGTCACTATAGAGCACTACCCAACAAAAGTCACTATAGAGCACTACCCAAAAACAGTCACTAGAGCACCTACCCAACAACAGTAACTATAGAGCACTGTACCCAACAAAAGTCACTATAGCACCTACCCAAAAACAGTCACTATAGAGCACTGTACCCAAAAACAGTCACTATAGAGCACCCTACACAACAACAGTCACTATAGAGCACCTACCACAACAGTCAGTATAGAGCACCTACCAACAATAGTCACTATAGAGCACTCTACCCAGCAACAGTCACTATAGAGCACTGTACCCAACAACAGTTACTATAGAGCACTCTACCCAACAATAGTCACTATAGAGCACTGTACCCAACAAAAGTCACTATAGAGCACCCCACCCAACAATAGTCACTGTAAAGCACCTACCCAACAACTGTCACTATAGAGCCCTCTACCCAAAAACAGTCATGATAGAGCACTCTACACAACAAGAGTCACTATTGAGCACCTACACAATAACAGTCAGTATTTAGAGCTTCCTATCCAACAACAGTCACTATAGAGCAACATTACCAAAAGCAGTAACCACAGGGCACTCCACACAACAACAATTATAGAGCACTCTACAAAATAGTGACTATAGATCACTCCACCCAACAACAGTCACTGTAGAGACCTCTACCAAACAACAGTCACTAAAGAGCACCCTACTAAACAACAGTCAGTATAGAGCCTCCTACCCAAAAACAGTCAGTGTAGAGCACTATAACCATCAACAGTCACTATAGAGCACCCTATTTAACAACAGTCACTGTAAATAACCTACCCAACAACAGTCACTGGAGAGGCCTCTACACAACCACAGTCATTATTGAGCACTCTACCAACAACAGTCACTATAGATCACCCAACCCAAAAACAGTCTCTATAGAGCACTATACCCAAGAACAGTCACTATAGAGCACTCCAAAACAACAGTCACTATAGAGCACCTACCAACAACAGTCACTATAGAGCACCTACCCAACAATAGTCACTATAGAGCACTCTACCCAACAACAGTCTATAGAGCACTACCCAACAACAGTTACTATAGAGCACTACCCAAAACAGTCACTATAGAGCACTCTACCCAATAACAGTCACTATAAAGCACCTACCCAAAACAGTCACTATGAGCACCTACCCAACAACAATCACTATAGAGCACCCTACCCAACAACAGTTACTATAGAGCACTCTACCCAACAACAGTAACTATAGAGCACCCACCCAACAACAGTCATTATAGAGCACTCTACCCAACAGTCACTATAGAGCACCCACAACAACAGTCACTATAGAGCACTCTACAACAACAGTCATTATAGAGCACTACCCAGCAACAGTCAGTATAGAGCACCTACCCAACAACAGTCACCATAGAGCACCCACCAACAACAGTCACTATAGAGCACCCACAACAGTCACTATAGAGCACTACCCAAAAGTCACTATAGAGCACCTACCAAACAGTCACTAGAGCACTACCCAGCAACAGTCACTATAGAGCACTCTACACAACAGTCACTATGAGCACCCTACAACAGTCACTATAGAGCACTCTACCAAAAACAGTCACTAGAGCACCCTACCCACAACAGTCACTAGAGCACCCACCCAATAACAGTCACTATAGAGCACTCCACCCAAAAACAGTCAGTATAGAGCACCCAACAACAGTTACTATAGAGCACTCACACAACAGTCACTATAGAGCACTACCAACAACAGTCACTATGAGCACCTACCCAACAACAGTCATTATAGAGCACCCACAACAGTCACTATAGAGCACCTAAACAACAGTCACTATAGAGCACACCCAACAGTCACTATAGAGCACCCTACCCAACAACAGTTACTATAGAGCACTACCCAACAACAGTCTATAGAGCACTACCAACAACAGTCATTATAGAGCACTCAACAACAGTCACTATAGAGCACTATACCAACAACAGTCACTATAGAGCACCTACCCAAACAGTCACTATAGAGCACCCAACAACAGTCACTATAGAGCACACCCAACAACAGTCACTATAGAGCACCTACCCAATAACAGTCACTATAGAGCACTACAACAACAGTCACTATAGAGCACTCTACCAACAACAGTAACTATAGAGCACTGTACCCAACAACAGTCAGTATAGAGCACCTACCAAAACAGTCACTATAGAGCACTATACCCAACAACAGTCACTATAGAGCACTGTACCCAACAACAGTCACTATAGAGCACCTTCCCAATAACAGTCAGTATCAAACACTCTAACCAAATATAGTCATTACAGAGAACCATACTCAACAACAGTCACTATAGAGCACCTACTCAATGACAGTCACTTTAATGCCCTCCACTGAACAACAATAACTATGGAGCACTCTACCCAACAATAGTCACTATAGAGCACCTACCAACAACAGTCACTATAGAGCACCTACAACAACAGTCACTATAGAGCACTACCAACAACAGTCACTATAAAGCACTCTACCCAACAACAGTCACTATAGAGCACCCACCCAAGAACAGTCACTAGAGAGCACTTACTTAACAACAGTTATTATAAAGCACTCCACCCAAGAACAGTCACTACACAGCATTGTGCCCAGCAACTGTCAGTATAGAGCACCATACACAAAAACAGTCATTATAGAGCACTACCAAACAGTCACTATAAAGCACCTACCCAAAACAGTCACTATAGAGCACTCTACCAACAACAGTCACTATAGAGCACCCACCAACAACAGTCACTAGAGCACCCACAACAGTCACTATAGAGCACTACCCAGCAACAGTCACTATACAGCACCTACCTAACAACAATCACTATAGAGCTTTTTATCCAGCAACAGTAACTATGGAGCACCTGACACAACAGCAGTCTCTAGAAACCACCCTTCCCAGCAACAGTCATTATAGAGCACACTACCCAAAACAGTCATTATAGAGCACCTAACCCAGGAAGAGTCACTATAAAGCACTCTAACCAACAACAGTAACTATAGAGCAGTCTACCCAGCAATACTCACTATAAAGCATTCTACCCAACAACAGTAAGTATAGAACACCCTACCAACAACAGTCAATATAAAGCACGCTACCCAACAATAGTCACTGTAGAGCACCCTACACAACAACAGTCACTATAGAGCACTCCACAACAGTCACTATAGAGCACCTACAACAACAGTCATTATAGAGCACTCTACCAACAACAGTCAATATAGAGCACTCTACAACAACAGTCACTATAGAGCACTCCAACAACAGTCACTGTAGAGCACCTACCAACAACAGTCTATAGAGCACTCTACCCAAAACAGTCACTATAGAGCACCTACCCAACAACAGTCACTATAGACCCTACCCAACAACAGTCAATATAGAGCACCTACCCAAAACAGTCACTATAGAGCACCTACCAACAAGTCACTATAGAGCACTACCAAACAGTCACTATAGCACCTACCAACAACAGTCAATAGAGCACCTACCCAACAGCAGTCACTATAGAGCACCTACCAACAACAGTCACTATAGAGCACCTACAAAAACAGTCACTATAGACACTACCAACAACAGTCACTATAGAGCACCCAACAACAGTCAATAGAGCACTACCAACAACAGTCACTATAGAGCACCTACCCACAACAGTCACTATAGAGCACTACCACAACAGTCACTATAGAGCACTCTACCCAACAGTCATTATAGAGCACCCACCAACAACAGTCACTATAGCACCTACCAACAACAGTCACTATAGAGCACCTACCCAGCAACAGTCACTAAAGACCACCTACACAACAACAGTCACTACAGAGCACCTACTGAAAAACTGTCACTATAGAGCAAACAACCCATCAACAGTCACTATTGAACACCAACCAAACAACAGTCAATATAGAGCACCTACCAAACAACAGTCACTATAAAGCACTCTACACCAAAACAGTCACTATAGAGCAACCCAACCAACAACAGTGACTATAGACCTGCTACCTAACAACAGTCACTATAGAGCCCTACCCAGAAACAGTCAGTATAGAGCACTACCCAACAACATTCACTATAGAGCACCCTATGCAACAGCAGTCAGTATAGAGCACCTACCCAACACAGTCACTATAGAGCACCTACAACAGTCACTAGAGCACCTACCCAAACAGTCACTATAGAGCACTCCACAACAACAGTCATTATAGAGCACCTACCCAACAACAGTCACTATAACGCACCCTTCCCAAAACAGTCACTATAGAGCACCTACACAACAGTCACTAAAAAGCTTGCTATCCAACAACAGACAATATTAAGCATTCTACCCAAAAACAGTCACTATAAATCACCCTACACAACAACAGTCAGTATAGAGCACCTTTCCTACAAAAGTCACTATAGACCCCTCTACCCAACAACTTTCACTATAAAGCACTCTATATCCAACAACAGTCACAATAAAACCACAACCCAAGAACAGTCAGTATAGAACACTCTACCCAACAAGTCACTATAGAGCACTTTACCTAGTAACAGTCACTACAGAGTACACTATCCAACGACAGTCATTTTGGAGCACTTTACCCAACAACAGTCAGTATAGAACACCTACACAACAACAGTCACTATAGAGCACCCAACAACAGTCACTATAGAGCACCTACCAACAACAGTCACTATAGAGCACTCTAGCCAGCAACAATCACTATAGAGCTCACCATTTAGCAACAGTCACTATAGAGCACTACCCAACAACAGTCACTATAGAGCACCTACCAAAACAGTCACTATAGAGCACAACAACAGTCACTATAGAGCACTACCCAACAGTCACTATAGAGCACCTGCCCAACAAAAGTCACTATAGAGCACACAACAACAGTCATTATAGAGCACTACAACAGTCACTATAGAGCACTACCCAACAACAGTCACTATAGAGCACCTACCCAAAACAGTCACTATAGAGCACAACAACAGTCACTATAGAGCACTACCCAACAGTCACTATAGAGCACACTACCCAACAAAAGTCACTATAGAGCACCCAACAACAGTCACTATAGAGCACAACAACAGTCACTAGAGCACTCTACAACAACAGTCAGTATAGAGCACCTACCCAATAACAGTCACTATAGAGCACCTACACAACAACAGTCACTATAGAGCACCACAACAGTCACTATAGAGCACCTACTCAACAACAGTCACTATAGAGCACCTACAAAAACAGTCACTATAGAGCACCTACCAACAACAGTCACTATAGCACCTACCCAACAATAGTCACTATAGAGCACTCTACCCAAAACAGTCACTATAGAGCACCTACACAACAACAGTCACTATAGAGCACCCCACACAACAGTCACTATAGAGCACTCTACCCAACAACAGTCACTATAGAGCACCTACCCAACAACAGTCACTATAGAGCCTACCCCAACAGTCACTATAGCACTCTACAACAACAGTCACTATAGAGCACCTACACAACAGTCACTAGAGCACTCTACACCAAAAACAGTCACTATAGAGCACCTGCCCAACAAAAGTCACTATAGAGCACTCTACCCAACAACAGTCACTATAAAGCACCTATACCAACAACAGTCACTATAGCACTCTACCAACAACAGTCACTAGAGCACTCACCAACAACAGTCACTATAGAGCCCCTACCCAACAACAGTCTATAGAGCACCTACCCAACAACAGTCACTATAGAGCACCTACAAAAACAGTCACTAGAGCACCTACCCAATAACAGTCACTATAAAGCACCTACCCAACAACAGTCATTATAGAGCACCTACCAAACAGTCACTATAGAGCACCTACCAACAACAGTCACAGAGCACCTACAACAGTCACTATAGAGCACCTTCCCAACAACAGTCATTATAGAGCACCCACAACAGTCACTATAGAGCACCTACCCAGCAACAGTCACTAGAGCACTACCCAAAACAGTCACTATAGAGCACTCTACAACAACAGTCACTATAGAGCACCCAACACAGTCACTATAGAGCACACCAACAACAGTCACTATAGAGCACTCTACAACAACAGTCACTATAGAGCACCTACCAAAACAGTCACTATAAAGCACCTACCCAACAACAGTCACTATAGAGCACCTACCCAGCAACAGTCACTATAGCACCTACCCAACAACAGTCACTAGAGCACTCTACAACAACAGTCATTATAGAGCACCACCAACAACAGTCACTATAGAGCACTACCAACAACAGTCACTATAGAGCACCTACCCAACAACAGTCACTAGAGCACTCTACCAACAACAGTCACTATAGAGCACTCCACCAACAACAGTCTATAGAGCACTCTACCCAACAGTCACTATAGAGCACACCAACAACAGTCACTATAGCACCTAACAACAGTCACTATAGAGCACCTACAACAACAGTCACAGAGCACCTACCCAACAGTCACTATAGAGCACTACCAGCAACAGTCACTAGAGCACCCACCCAACAACAGTCACTATAGAGCACCCAACAACAGTCACTATAGAGCACCAACAAAAGTCACTAGAGCACCTACCAACACAGTCACTATAGAGCACCTACCAACAACAGTCACCTGTAGAGCACTCTACACCAAAACAGTCACAAAAGAGCACCTGCCCAACAAAAGTCACTATAGATCACCCGCCAAACCTCATTCACTATAGATCACCTACTCAACAACAGTCACTATAGAGCACCTAAACCACAATAGAAAATATAGAGCACTCTACCCAAAGGCAGTTACTTTTGAGCACCATACCCACCAACAGTCATTATAGAGCACACTACCCAACAACAGTCTCTATAGACCACCTACCTAACAACCCTCACTATAGAGCAACCTACCCAACAACAGTCTATATAGAGCACTCTACACAACAGTCTTTATAGAGCACCCCAACCACAAACAGTCACTATACAGCACTCGACCCAACAACAGTCACTATAAATTACCTATTCAATAACAGTCACTGTAGAGCACCCTACACAGCAACAGTCACTATAGAGCACCTACCCAACAACAGTCTATAGAGCACTACACAACAACAGTCACTATAGAGCACCTAGGCAACAACAGTCATTATAGAGCTTTTAACCCAACAACAGTCACTATAGAGCACATACCCAACAGTCTCTATAGAGCACCCAACAACAGTCTATAGAGCACTACCAACAACAGTCATAGAGCACCTACCAACAACAGTCACTATAGCACCTACCCAACAAGTCACTATAGAGCACAACAACAGTCTATAGAGCACCCACAACAGTCACTATAGAGCACCCAACAACAGTAACTATAGAGCACAACAACAGTCACTATAGAGCACCCAACAACAGTCACTATAGAGCACTACACAACAACAGTCATTATAGAGCACTACAACAGTCACTATAGAGCACCTACCAACAACAGTCACTATAGCACTCTACAACAACAGTCTATAGAGCACCCACAACAGTCACTATAGAGCACTACCAACAGTCACTATAAAGCACCTACCAGCAACAGTCACTATAGAGCACCCACCCAACAGCAGTCACTATAGAGCACTACACAACAACAGTCACTATAGAGCACTACACAACAACAGTCACTATAGAGCACCCTACCCCAAAACAGTCACTATAGAGCACTCAACACAATACCAGTCACTATAGATCACCAACAACAGTCATTATAGAGCACCTACCCAACAAGTCACTATAGAGCACCTCAACAACAGTCACTATAGAGCACCCAACAACAGTCACTATAGCACCTACCCAACAACAGTCACTATAGCACTCTACCCAACAACAGTTACTATAGAGCACCTACCCAAAAACAGTCACTATAGAGCACTACAACAGTCACTATAGAGCACTACCAAAACAGTCACTATAGAACACCCTACCCAATAACAGTCACTATAAAACACCTACAACAACAGTCACTATAGAGCACCTACCCAACAACAGTAACTATAGAGCACCTACCCAAAAACAGTCACTATAGAGCACTCTACCCAACAACAGTCACTATACATGCCCAAAAAGTCACTATAGAGCACTATAAGAACAGTCACTATAGAGCACTCTACCCAGCAAGAGTCACTATAGAGCACCTACCCAAAAACAGTCACTATAGAGCACTCTACCCAATAACAGTCACTATAGAGCACCTACCCAACAACAACAGTCAGTATAGAGCACTACCCAACAGTCACTATAGCACTCTACCCACAACAGTCACTATAGAGCACTCTACCAACAATAGTCACTATAGAGCACTCTACCAACAACAGTCACTAGAGCACCTACCCAATAACAGTCACTATAGAGCACCCTGCAACAGTCACTATAGAGCACCCAACAACAGTCTATAGAGCACCTACAACAACAGTCATATAGAGCACTACCAACAACAGTCAATATAGAGCACCCACACAACAGTCACTAGAGCACCTACCAACAACAGTCACTATGGAGCACCCTACCAGCAACAGTCTATAGAGCACCTACCCAACAAGTCACTATAGAGCACTCTACAACAGTCACTAGAGCACCCTACAACAGTCACTATAGAGCACAACAACAGTCACTAGAGCACCCTACAACAACAGTCACTATAGAGCACAACAACAGTCACTATAGAGCACTGCAATAACAGTCACTATAGAGCACCCAACAACAACAGTCACTAGAGCACCTACCCAATAACAGTCACTATAGAGCACTCTACCCACAACAGTCACTATAGAGCACTACAACAACAGTCACTATAGAGCACTCTACAACAGTCACTATAGAGCACTCTACACAACAGTCACTATAAAGCTCACAATAGTCACTATAGAGCACTCTACCATTGAGTCACTATAGAGCACCCAACAACAGTCACTATAGAGCACCTACCCAACACAGTCACTATAGCACTCTACCCAACAACAGTTACTATAGAGCACCTACACAACAACAGTCTATAGAGCACCTACCAGCAACAGTCACTATAGAGCACTCCACCCAACAACAGTCACTATAGAGCACTACAACAACAGTCACTATAGAGCACAACAACAGTCAGTATAGAGCACTACCAACAGTCACTATAGAGCACTCTACAACAGTCACTATAGAGCACTACAAACAACAGTCATAGAGCACTCCAACAACAGTCACTATAGAGCACAACAACAGTCACTATAGAGCACCCAACAACAGTTACTATAGAGCACCTACCAACAGTCACTAGAGCACCCTACAACAACAGTCACTATAGCACTCTACACAACAACAGTCTATAGAGCACCCCACCAACAACAGTCAGTATAGAGCACTACCAACAGTCACTATAGAGCACCTACCAACAAAGTCACTATAAGTTGAGTCACTGTGAGAGCATTCTACAACAAAGTCTATGGTACCCTTAACAACTACAATTGTGTTGCTGTATGGTGACTGTTTTCATAGGGTTCTATAGTGACTGTTGTTGGTAGGTGCTCTATAGTGACTGTTGTTGGTAGGTGCTCTATAGTGACTGTTGTTGGTAGGTGCTCTATAGTGACTGTTGTTGGTAGGTGCTCTATAGTGACTGTTGTTGGTAGGTGCTCTATAGTGACTGTTGTTGGGTAGGTGCTCTATAGTGACTGTTGTTGGTAGGTGCTCTATAGTGATTGTTGTTGGGTAGTGCTCTATAGTGACTGTTGTTGGTAGGTGCTCTATAGTGACTGTTGTTGGTAGGTGCTCTATAGTGACTGTTGTTGGTAGGTGCTCTATAGTGACTTTGTTGTTGTGCTGTATAATGACTGATCCAGTTAACAACATGGTGGGGTTTTACCCAGGCAGGTGAGCCTAATGATATACCAGTAGCAACAGTGACTTTTATAAGCATCCCTCCCACCCGAAAGTCAAGAAAATTGCACTGCTTGGGGTAATATGGAGCAGGCATTCTGTTGTTGAGTTGCAAGACGGTTGCTATGTCGACATACCAGAACCCGCCCAACAACTGTTGTTGCACCCATCTAGTCGACCATCAGCGTTTAGGGACCTATCAAGATTAGGTGACTGTTGTTAAAGTCCACGAGTCGCAGTGCTCTACAGTGATAGAGAACTGGCTGTCAGTGGGTGAGGTAACTCGTCAGGAATACAGTGTTGTGCTCTGTTCGGTAGAGACTGTTGTTTCCCTTCGTAAAGCACGTGCTCTATGGCGATTCATTGACGGTGTTGAACAAAAACAACAGGCTTGGAAAAATTGGGGAGAACCTACATGGTTAGATAGTGAATGTTCGTACTGCAAAAGACATAGAAGTCCCAACTAAATGACCGTGATGTTTCATTGTGTGCGCCTGGTGCTCAATAATGACTGTTGTTGGACTGATGAACCACAGCCTGTCTCTGCCTGTGACAAGTGTGGATGAATAATTGTCAAGAACAACAGTAGTTTGGATGTTCAACTCCCAGCCAGAATCACATGTCACTATGACTCCAGAGCTAATAAAGGTGACTGTATTTGCTAAGGTGTGCTCTCAGTCACGAACTGTCAATGTGTACTGGAGCACATGCTGTATTCGTGGGCAAGTAGTGCTCTGCTGTGATGTCTCCTGTTGGGATGTAGGCACAAAAAGCCCACTACAAGCCTAGAGCATAGGGTAGAGAAGCCAAGTCAGAACTAAGTGCAACTATAATAATGGTGTAGCCGTGCTGAATTAACATGCCTGGTGACTCTTGTTTCAACAATTAATGGTTGTTTGCTAATAGTGACTTTTTGATGCTCTTGACCAACACGGCTTAAGTATGTGCCATCTACCCATCAATGAACCAATAGGTGACTGTAGATTTTGCTCTCTCAAAACAGTTTTGGAACAGCATGGCCCTATAGTGAATACGATTGAGTTGGAACTCATGAAATCCAGGAAATGTTTGCAAACAACAATTCGTGGTACCTGATGATGACTCATTCGGGCTAGGTACAATGAAGTGTGCCCTATCCCCCATTTGAAGCGTGGGAACCCCTGTTACTGACAAACGGTCTGCCCTGGCCTGCATATTTATCTCTAAGAAAAAGCGGCTCCGAACACACGACGGTTTGTTGGGTGAGGTGCTCTAACCATTGTGACTGTGTTGACTTATCCCATTGACGGCAGATGACAGTATAGTGACCTGTAGGTTATGTTAGTCCAGCAAGTAGTGGTCATTACACACCAACGGTGACTATAGTGACTCTTGTGTACCAACAAGGATGTGAAGCAGTGCTCTGAGCACTCTACCCAACAACAGTCACTATAGAGCACTACAACAACAGTCATAGAGCACCTACAACAACAGTCACTACAAAGAAATCTACCCAAAAACAGTCAGTATAGAACAGTCTACACAACAACAGTCACTATAGAGCACCTACCAATAAGAGTCACTATAGAGCACCCACCCACAACAGTCACTATAGAGCACCTGCCCAACAAAAGTCACTATAGAGCACTCTACCCAACAGTCACTATAGAGCACAACAACAGTCACTATAGAGCACCTACAACAACAGTCATAGAGCACCTACCCAACAACAGTCACTATAGAGCACTACAACAACAGTCACTACAAGAAATCTACCCAAAAACAGTCAGTATAGAACAGTATACACAACAACAGTCACTATAGAGAACTTCACCCCACAACAGTCACCTATAGAGCACTCTAACAAACAACAGTCATAGAGCACTTCAATCAGCCACAGTCACTATACACCACCTACCCAACAAGTCACTATAGAGCCCTTTACTGAGCAACCATCACTATAGAGCACCTACCCAACAACCGTCACTATAGAATACTCTACCCAGCAACAGTCACCATTGAGCACCCCACCTAATAATAGTCAATATAGAGGCACGCTACCCAGCAAAAGTCACTATGGATCACCTAACCAACAAAAGTCACTATAACGCACCCTACGCAAAAACAGTCACTGTAGAGCATTCTACCAGCAAAAGTCCCTATAGAGCACCCTTCCCAACAACTCAACAATTGTGTAGGATGCTGTATAGTGACTGTTTTTCATTAGGGTTCTTTATAGTGACTGTTGTTGTGTTTGGTGCTCTATACTGATTGATGCTGGGTAGAGAGCTCTATAGTGACTGTTATTGTGTAGGGTGCTCTATAGTGACTGTTATTGAGTAGTGTGCTCTATAGTGACTGTTGCTAATAGGGTGCTCTATAGTGACTTTTGTTGGGTGGGGTGATCTATAGCCACTGCTTTTCGGTAGGATACTCTATAGTGATTGTTGTTGGGTATGTGTTCTATAGAGACTGTTGTTGAATGGGGTGCTTTATACTGACTGTTGTTGGGTAGGTGCTCTATACTGATTGTTGTTGCATAGGGTGCTCTACAGTGACTGTTGTTGGTTACCGTGCTGTATAATGACTGATGTTGGGTAGCATGCTGAATAGTGACTTTTGTTGTGTGGGGTGCTTTATACCAACTGTTGTTGAGTTGGGCGCTATATAAGGACTGTTGTTGCATAGAGTGCCCTAGATAGTGACTGTTGTTGGGTAGGGTGCTCTACAGTGACTGCTGTTGGGTAGAGTGCTCTATACTGACTGTTGTTTTGTAGAGTGCTCTATATTGACTGTTGTGTATGATGCTTTATAGTGAATGTTTTTGGGTAGAGTGCTTTATGGTGAGTGTTGTTTCATGGGGTGCTCAATAATGACTGTTGTTGGGTAGGTATTCTACAGTGACATTTTTTGGGTAGGGTGCTGTATAGTGACAGATTTTGGTACAGTGCTCTAGAAACTATTTTTGGTTAGAGTGCTCTGTGGTTACTGTTGTTGAGTAGTTTCTCTATACTGACTGTTTTTCCGTAGGAACAATAGTAGGTGCTTTATAGTGACTCTTGTTGGGTAGGTGTTTTATAGTGACTTTTGTTCAGCAATGTGATTTATAGTGACTGTAGATGGTATGGTAATCTATAGTGAATCTTGTTGATTAGAGTTCTCTACAGTGACTGTTGTTGGGTGGTGTGCTTTATAGTGACTGTTGCTAGGTCTGGTGCAATATAATGACTGTTGTTGGGTGCAGTGCTCTAAAGTGACTGCTGTTAGTAAAGGAATCTATAGTGACCTTTGTTGGGTAGATTCTCTATAGTGACTCTTGTAGTGTAGGTGCTCTATTGCATCTGTTATTGGGGAGAGGGCTCTATAGTGACTGTTGTTTAGTAGAGTAGTCTATAGTGATTGTGGTTGGGTAGAGTGCTCTATAGTGACTGTTGTTAAGTCAATGGCTTTATACTGACTGTTTTTGGGTAAAGTGCTCTATAGTGACTCTTGTTGGGTTTGGTGCTCTATAGTGAATGTTGTTGGTTGTGGTTCTTTATAGCGACTGTTGTTCGGTATGGTCCTCTTAAGTGACTGTTGCTGGGTAGGTGGTCTATAGTGACTGTTGTTGAGGAGGTGTTCTATAGGGACTGATTTTACGTAGGGAGCTCTCTAGTGACTGTTGGTGGGTGGAGTGCTTTATAGTGACTGTTACTCTTTAGAGTGCCTTATAGTGACTTTTGTTGGGTAAGTGATCCATAGTGACTATTGTTGTGTGGGTGCTCTTTAGTGACTGTTATTGGTAGGGTGTTCTATAGTGACTTTTGTGAGATGTGTTCACAGTGCTGTGTTTGTTTATCATGAGTGGTGTGCCTGTGTGAGATGTTTGCACTGTGGAATATGTGTGTGGTGAGTGTTGTGGGTCTGTGTAAAATGTACACTGCTTAGTGTGTGTGATTATTAGTGTGTCTGTATGAGGTTACTTCAACGTGAAGTGTTTGGGCCATAAGTGGTGTGTGTGTGAGATGTGTGCACTATGCAGTGTGTGTGGTGACTGCTGTGTGTCTGTGTGAGTTGTGTGAACTCTGGAGTGTGTGTTTGGTGAGTGGTTTGTGTCTCTGTAAAATGTGTGCACTGTGGAGTGTTATGTGTGTGGTGAGAGGTGTGCCTGTATAAGTTGTATGCACTCTTTAATGTGTGAGTGGTGTGTCTGTTTAAGGTGTGTCCACTGTGGAGTATGTCTGTGGTGTGTGTGGTGATTTGTGTGTGTCTGTGTGAGGTGTCTGCACTGTGGAGTGTGTGAGTTTGAATGGTGTTTGCCTGTGTAAGATGTATGCACAGTGTGTGTGTGGTGAGTGGTGTATGTGTGTGTGAGTTTTGTGCACTGTGGAGTGTGTGCATGGTGAATTTTCTGTGTCTGTGTAAGGTGTGTGCACAGAGAAGTTTGTGTGTGTTTCTGTGGTGAGGGTTGTGTCTGTGTGAAATGCATTTACTGTGTAGTGTGTGGTCAGCCGTTTGTCTGTATGAGGATTCTTCAATGTGAAGTGTGTGTGTAGTGAGTGGTGTGTGTGTGAGGTGTGTGCACTATGGAGTGTGTGTGGTGACTGCTATGTGTCTGTGTGAGTTGTGTGAAATGTGGAGTGTGTTTGGTGAGTTGTGTGTGCCTGTGTGAGATGTGCAAACTGAGGAATGTGTGTGTGGTGAGTGTTGTTTTCTCTGTGAAATGTATTTACTGTGTAGTGTGTGTGGTCTGTCATGTGTGTATAAGGTTTCTTCAATGTGGAGTGTGTATCCTGAGTGTGTGTTTGTTAGGTGTGTGCACTATGGAGTGTGTGTGGTGACTGCTATGTGTCTGTGTGAGTTGTGTGAAATGTGGAGTGTGTTTGGTGAGTTGTGTGTGCCTGTGTGAGATGTGCAAACTGAGAAATGTGTGTGTGGTGAGTGTTGTTTTTCTCTGTGAAATGTATTTACTGTGTAGTGTGTGTGGTCTGTCATGTGTGTGTATAAGGTTTCTTCAATATGGAGTGTGTATCCTGAGTGTGTGTTTGTTAGGTGTGTGCACTATGGAGTGTGGGTGGAGACTGCTGTGTGTCTGTGTGAGTTGTGTGAACTGTGGAGTGTGTTTGCTGAGTGGTTTGTGTCTGTGTAAAATGTGTGCACTGTGGAGTGTTATGTGTGTGGTGAGTGGTGTTGTGTGTGTGAGGTGTGTGCACTTTAAAGTGTTTGTGTGTGGTGATTTCTGTGTGTCTTTGTGGAGTGTGTGCACAGTGTAGTATGAGTGTCTGAAGGGTTGTGTGTGTCTGTGTGAGGTGTCTGCACTGTGGAGTGTGTGTATTCTACAGTGTGTGTCTGTGTGAGGTCTTTGCACTGGAGTGTGTGTGGTGAGTGGTGCGTGTCTGTGTAAGGTATGTGCCCAGTGCAGTGGGTGTGGTGTGTGTGGTGAGTGGTGTGTGTCTGTGTGGAGTGTCTGCAATAAGGATTTTGTGTGAGGTGAGTTGTGTGTGTCTGAGTTGAGTGCATTGTGTAGTGTGTGTGGTGAGTGGTATATCTGTTAGGTGTCTGCACATTAGAGTGTGTGTTTGGTGAGTATTGTCTTCTGTGTGAGGTGTGTGCACTGTGAAGAGTGTGTGTGGTGAGTGACATGTGTCTGTGTGAGGTTTTTGCACTGTGCACAATGTGTGTGGTGAGTGGTGTCTGCCTGTGTGAGGTTTCTACACTGTGGAGTGTGTGTGGTGAATCTTTTCTGTCAGTTTGAGGTGTGTGCACTGTGTAGTGTGTGTGTATGTTGAGTGGTGTGTGTTTGTGTGAGGTGTGTTCACGGTGCAGTTTTTGTGTGTTTTTGTGCTGAGTAGTATGTGTGTGAGAAGTGTGTGCACTATGGAGTGTGTGTGGTCAGTAGCGTGTTTCTTTGTGAAATGTGTTTAATGTGCAGTGTGTGTTTGTGGTGAGTGGTGTGCCTGTGTGAGTTGTCTGCACTGCAGAATGTGTGTCTGTTAAGTTTTCTGTTTCTGTGTGAAATGTATTTACTGTGTAGTGTGTGTGGTCAGTCGTGTCTCTATGAGATTTCTTCAATTTAAAGTGTGTGTGTCATGAGTGGTGTGTGTTTGAGGTGTGCACTATGAAGTTTGTGTGTGAGTTCTATGTCTGTGTGAGTTGTGTGCACTGTGAAGTGTGTGTTTGGAGAGTGGTGTTTGTGTGAAATGTGTGCACTCTTTAATGTGTGAGTGGTGCATGTCTGTTTAAGAAGTGTGCACTGTGGAGTATGTGTGTGGAGTGTTTGAAGTGACTGGTGTGTTTTTGTGTGATGGGTCTGCACTGTGTAATATGCTTGTGATGAGTGGTGTGTGCCTGTGTGAGATGTATGCACAGTGGAGTGTGAGTGAGCAGTGTGTGTGGTGTGTGCAGTGTTAGGTGTCTGTACTCTGGAGTGTGTGTGTTGCGTGGTGTGTGTCTGTGAATGGTGTTTGCACTGTGGAGAATGTGTGTGTGGTAAGTGGTGTGTTTCTTCATGTGGTGTATGTGCATGGTGGAGTGTGTGTGTGCTGATTGGTGTGTGTCCCTGTGAGGTGTGTGCACAGTAAAGTGTGTGTGAGTGGTGTGTGTCTGTGAGTGTGTGAACTCTGAATAGTGTGTGTGGTGAGTGACTTGTTTTGTATAAGTTTCTGCACTGTGCAGTGTGTGTGTGTGTGGTGAGTGGTGTGTCTCTGTGTGAGGTTTGTGTACTGTGGATTGTGTGTGGTAAATATTGTGTGCCTTTGTGAGGTGTGTGCACTGTGTGTGTGTTTGTACTTGAAGTGGTGTGTGTTTGGGTTAGGTGTGTGCACAGTGCAGTGTGTGTTCGTTTGGTGTGTGGTGTATGTCTGTGTGCTGTGTGTGCACTGTGGAGTGTGTGTGTGGTCAGACGTGTATTTCTGTGTCAGGTGTGTGCACTTTTGTGTGTGAGTTTGTGGTGAGTGGTGTGCCTGTGTGAGGAGTCTTCCCTGTGGAGTGTGTGTGGTGAGTGTTCTGTGTCTCTGTTAGGTGTGTTCACTGTGTGTGTGTGTGTGTCTGTGTGAGTGTGTGTGTGAGGTGTCTGCACTGTGGAGTATGTGTGTCATGAGTGGTGTGTGTCTGTGTGAGTGTGCACTGTGGTGTGTGTGTGTGAGTGTGTGTGTGTGCACTGTGTGTGTGTGCACTGTGTAGTATGTGTGTCTGAAGAGTTGTGTGTGTTTGTGTGAGGTGTGCACTGTGTGTGTGTGTGTCTGTGTGAGTTGTGTGCACTGTGTGTGTGTGTGAGTGTGTGCACTGTGGAGTGTGTGTGTGTGAGTGGTGTGTCTGTGTGAAATGTGTGCACTGTGTGTGTGTGAGTGTGTGTGTGCACTGTGTGTGTGTGTGTGAGGTGTCTGCACTGTGGAGTGTGTGTGTGAGTGGTGTGTCTGTGTGAGTGTGTGTGTGCATTGTGGTGTGTCTGTGTGAAATGTGTGCACTGTGGTGTGTGTGTGTGTGTCTGTGTGAGTGTGTGCACTGTGGAGTGTGTGTGTGGTGAGTGGTGTGTGTGTGAGTGTGTGCACTGTGGAGTGTGTGTGTTTGTGTGAGTGTGTGTGTTTGTGTGAGGTGTGCACTGTGTGTGTGTGTGGTGAGTGGTGTGTGTCTGTGTGAGGTGTGTGCACTGTGGAGTGTGTGTGTGGTGAGTGGTGTGTGTCTGTGTGTGTGCACTGTGTGTGTGTGGTGAGTGTGTGTGTGTGGTGTGTGTGTGTGTGTGTGTGTGGTGTGTGTGTGTGAGTGGTGTGTGTCTGTGTGTGTGCACTGTGTGTGTGTGTGAGTGTGTGTGGTGAGTGGTGTGTGTCTGTGTGAGTGTCTGCACTGTGGAGTGTGTGTGTGTGCACTGTGTGTGTGTGTCTGTGTGAGTGTGTGCACTGTGTAGTGTGTGTGGTGAGTGTGTGTCTGTGTGAGGTGTCTGCACTGTGGGTGTGTTTTCTTGAGTATTGTCTGTCTGTGTGTGTGCACTGTGGAGTGTGTGTGTGTGTGTGTGTTTGTGTGAGTGTGTGCACTGTGCAGTGTGTGTGTGTGTGTGTGTGTGGTGAGTGTGTGTGTTTGTGTGAGGTGTGTGCACTGTGGAGTGTGTGTGTGCACTGTGAGTGTGTGTGTGAGTGTGTGTGTGGTGAGTGGTGTGTGTGTGTGTGAGTGGTGTCTGTCTTTGTGAGGTGTGTGCACTGTGTAGTATGTGTGTCTGAAGAGTTGTGTGTGTTTGTGTGAGGTGTGCACTGTGTGTGTGTGTGTGTGTGCACTGTGTGTGTGTGTGAGGTGTGTGCACTGTGGAGTGTGTGTGTGTGGTCAGTGGTGTGTGTCTGTGTGAAATGTGTGCACTGTGTGTGTGTGAGTGTGTGTGTGCACTGTGGAGTGTGTGTGTGTGTGAGGTGTCTGCACTGTGGAGTGTGTGTGTGTGGTGAGTGGTGTGTCTGTGTGTGTGTGTGCATTGTGGTGTGTCTGTGTGAAATGTGTGCACTGTGTGTGTGTGGTCAGTGGTGTGTGTCTTTGTGAGGTGTGTTGTGAAGTTTCTGTGTAATGAGTGGTGTGTGTCTGTGTGAGGTGTGTGCACTATGGAGACTGTGTGTGTCTGTGTGAGTGTGTGCACTGTGTGTGTGTGTGTGTGAGTGTGTGTGTGTGCACTGTGGTGTGTGTGTGGTGAGTGGTGTGTGTCTGTGTGAGGTGTGTGCACTGTGGAGTGTGTGTGTGATGAGTGGTGTGTGTGTGAGGTGTGTGCACTGTGGAGTGTGTGTGTGGTGAGTGTGTGTGTCTGTGAGGTGTGCACTGTGGAGTGTGTGTGGTGAGTGTGTGTGTGTGAGTGGTGTGTGTCTGAGGTGTGTGCACAGTGGCATGTGTGTTGAGTTTGTGTGGTGAGTGGTGTGTGTCTGTGTGGAGTGTCTGCACTTTGGATTGTGTGTGTGTGCACTGTGTGTGTGTGTGTCTGTGTGAGGTGAGTGCACTGTGTAGTGTGTGTGGTGAGTGGTATGTCTGTGTTAGGTATCTGCACTGTTGAGTGTGTGTTTGTGTGAGTGTGTGTGTCTGTGTGTGTGTGGTGAGTGTGTGTGTGTGTGTGCACTGTGTGTGTGTGTTTGTGTGAAGTGAGTTCACTGTGCAGTTTGTGTGTGTTGGTGTGGTGAGTGGTGTGTTTCTGTGTGAGGTGTGTTCACAGAGGATTGTGTGTGGTCAGTGGTGTGTGTCTCTGTAAGGTGTGCACTGTGAGTGTGTGTGTCTGTGAGTGTGTGTGTCTGTGTGAGGTGTGTGCACTGTGAGTGTGTGCACTGTGAGTGTGTGTGTGGTGTGTGTCTCTGTGAGGTGTGTTTACTGTGTAGTGTGTGTGGTGAGTGTGTGTGTGTGTGTGTGAGGTGTCTGCACTGTGGAGTGTGTGTGGTGAGTGGTGTGTGTCTGTGTGAGGTGTGTGCACTGTGGAGTGTGTGTGGTGAGTGGTGTGTGTCTGTGTGAGGTATCTGCACTGTGTGTGTGTGTGTGTGTGTCTGTGTGGTGTGTGTCTGTGTGAGTGTGTGCACTGTGGAGTGTGTGTGTTTGTGGGATGAGTGGTGTGTGTCTGTGTGAGTTGTGTGCACTGTGTAGTATGTGTGTGATGAGTGGTGTGTGTCTGTGTGAGACGTGTGCACTGTGGAGTGTGTGTGTGTGTGTGAGTGGTGTGTCTGTGTGTGTGTGCACTGTGGTGTGTGTGTGAGTGTGTGTGTGGTGAGTGGTGTGTCTGTGTGAAATGTGTGCACTGTGTGTGTGTGCACTGTGGTGTGTGTGGAGTTTGTGTGGTGCATGCTGTGTGTCTCTGTGAGGTGTGTGCACTGTGGTGTGTGTGTGTGTGGTGAGTGTGTGTCTGTGTGAAATGTGTGCACTGTGTGTGTGTGCACTGTGGAGTGTGTGTGTGTGTGGTGTGTGTCTGTGTGAGTGTGTGCACTGTGGAGTGTGTGTGTGTGGTGAGTGTGTGTCTGTGAGGTGTGTGTGTGTGAGTGTGTGTGGTCAGTGGTGTGTGTCTGTGTGAGGTGTGCACTGTGGAGTGTGTGTGTGTGAGTGTGTGTGTCTGTGTGAGGTGTGTGCACTGTGTGTGTGTGCACTGTGGAGTGTGTGTGGTGAGTGGTGTGTGTCTGTGTGTGTGTGTGTGCACTGTGGAGTGTGTGTGGTGTGTGTGTGAGTGGTGTGTGTGTGTGTGTGAGGTGTGCACTGTGTAGTGTGTGTGGTGAGTGGTGTGTCTGTGTGAGGTGTCTGCACTGTGGAGTGTGTGTGTGTGTGAGTGGTGTGTCTGTGTGAGGTGTGTGCACTGTGTAGTGTGTGTCTATGTTGAGTGGTGTGTGTCTTTGTGAGGTGTGTGCACTGTGCAGTTTGTGTGTGTGTGGTGAGTGTGTGTCTGTGAGGTGTGTGCACTATGGAGTGTGTGTGGTCAGTGGTGTGTGTCTTTGTGAGGTGTGTTCACTGTGCAGTTTGTGTGTGTGAGTGGTGTGTGTGTGTGAGGTGTCTGCACTGTGGAGTGTGTGTGTGGTGAGTGGTGTGTGTCTGTGTGAAATGTGTGCACTGTGGAGTGTGTGTGGTGTGTGTGTGTGAGGTGTCTGCACTGTGGAGTGTGTGTGGTGAGTGGTGTGTGTCTGTGTGAGGTGTGTGCACTGTGTGTGTGTTTGTGTGTGTGTGTGTCTGTGTGAAATGTGTGCACTGTGAGTGTGTGTGTGGTGTGTGCACTGTGGAGTGTGTGTGTGAGTGGTGTGTGTGTGTGTGTGAGGTGTGTGCACTGTGGAGTGTGTGTGTGTGTGTGTGGTGTGTGTCTTTGTGAGGTGTGTGTGTGTGTGTGTGTGGTGTGTGTGTGTGAGTGTGTGCACTGTGTGTGTGTGAGTGGTGTGTGTCTGTGTGAAATGTGTGCACTGTGAGTGTGTGTTTGTGTGAGTGTGTGCACTGTGTGTGTGTGTGTGTGTGCACTGTGTGTGTGTGTGAGTGTGTGTCTGTGTGAGTGTGTGCACTGTGAGTGTGTGTTTGTGTGTGTGTGTGAGTGTGTGCACTGTGTGTGTGTCTGTGAGGTGTGTGTGCACTGTGTGTGTGTGTGTGAGTGGTGTGTGTCTGTGAGGTGTGCACTGTGGAGTGTGTGTGTGTGAGTGTGTGTGTGTGTGGTGTGTGTCTGTGTGAAATGTGTGCACTGTGGAGTGTGTGTGTGGTGAGTGTGTGTGTGTGAGTGTGTGCACTGTGGAGTGTGTGTGGTGAGTGTGTGTGTCTGTGTGAGGTGTGCACTGTGTGTGTGTGTGAGTGTGTGTGTCTGTGTGGTGTGTGCACTGTGTGTGTGTGTGTGAGGTGTGTGTGTGTGTGTGTGTCTGTGTGAGTGTGTGCACTGTGGAGTGTGTGTGTGTGTGTGAGTGGTGTGTGTCTGTGTGTGTGTGCACTGTGTGTGTGTGTGAGTGGTGTGTGTCTGTGAGGTGTGCACTGTGGAGTGTGTGTGGTGAGTGGTGTGTGTGTGTGTGAGGTGTGCACTGTGAGTGTGTGTGTGTGTGAGTGTGTGTGTGTGTTTGTGTGAGTGTGTGCACTGTGTGTGTGTGTGTGTGTGAGTGGTGTGTGTTTGTGTGAGTGTGTGCACTGTGGAGTGTGTGTGTGTGGTGAGTGGTGTGTGTCTGTGTGAGTGTGTGCACTGTGGAGTGTGTGTGTTTGTGTGAGTGTGTGTGTGGTGTGTGTCTTTGTGAGGTGTGTGTGTGTGTGAGTGTGTGTGTGTGTGAGTGTGTGCACTGTGTGTGTGTGTGGTGAGTGGTGTGTCTGTGTGAAATGTGTGCACTGTGAGTGTGTGTGTGTGAGTGTGTGTCTGTGAGGTGTGTGCACTGTGGAGTGTGTGTGTGTGAGTGGTGTGTGTCTGTGTGAGGTGTGTGCACTGTGTGTGTGTGTATGTGTGTGTGTGTGTCTGTGTGAGGTGTGTGCACTGTGGAGTGTGTGTGTGTGTGTGAGTGTGTGTGTTTGTGTGTGTGTGTGAGGTGTGCACTGTGTGTGTGTGTGTGAGTGGTGTGTGTCTGTGTGAGGTGTGTGCACTGTGGAGTGTGTGTGGTGAGTGTGTGTCTGTGTGAGGTGTGCACTGTGGAGTGTGTGTGTGTGAGTGTGTGTGTGTGTGTCTGTGTGAAATGTGTGCACTGTGAGTGTGTGTGGTGAGTGGTGTGTCTGTGTGAAATGTGTGCACTGTGAGTGTGTGCACTGTGGAGTGTGTGTGGTGTGTGTGTGTGTCTCTGTGAGGTGTGCACTGTGTAGTGTGTGTGTGTGAGTGTGTGTGGTGAGTGGTGTGTGTGTGTGAGGTGTGTGTGTGTGAGTGTGTGTGTGTGGTGTGTGTCTGTGTGAGGTGTGCACTGTGGAGTGTGTGTGTGTGGTGTGTGTGTGTCTCTGTGAGGTGTGTGTGTGTGTAGTGTGTGTGATGAGTGGTGTGTGTCTGTGTGAGTGTGTGTGTGTGTGGTGTGTGTGTGTGAGTGTGTGTGTCTGTGTGGTGTGTGTCTGTGAGGTGTGTGCACTGTGTGTGTGTGTGAGTGGTGTGTGTCTGTGTGAGTGTGTGTCTGTGTGAGTGTGTGTGTGTGGTGAGTGGTGTGTGTGTGTGTGAGTGTGTGCACTGTGTGTGTGTGTGTGTGTGTCTGTGTGTGTGTGCACTGTGAGTGTGTGTGTGTGTGTGAGTGGTGTGTGTTTGTGTGAGTGTGTGCACTGTGTGTGTGTGTCTGTGTGTGTGTGGTGTGTGTCTTTGTGAGGTGTGTGCACTGTGTGTGTGTGTGTGTGTTTGTGTGAGTGTGTGTCTGTGAGTGTGTGCACTGTAGTGTGTGTGATGAGTGGTGTGTGTCTTTGTGAGGTGTGTTCACTGTGCAGTGTGTGTTTGTGTGTGTGTGTGGTGTGTGTCTGTGTGAAATGTGTGCACTGTGGAGTGTGTGTGGTGAGTGGTGTGTGTCTGTGTGAAATGTGTGCACTGTGTAGTGTGTGTGTGTGAGTGTGTGTGTGTGTGTGAGTGGTGTGTGTCTTTGTGAGGTGTGTGCACTGTGGAGTGTGTGTGTGTGAGTGTGTGTGTGTGAGGTGTGTGCACTGTGAGTGTGTGTGTGGTGAGTGGTGTGTGTGTGTGTCTGTGTGAAATGTGTGCATTGTGGAGTGTGTGTTTGTGTAGTGGTGTGTGTCTGTGTGAAATGTGTGCACTGTGGAGTGTTATGTGTGTGGTGAGTGGTGTGTCTGTGTGAGGTGTGTGCACTGTGTGTGTGTGTGAGTGGTGTGTGTCTTTGTGAGGTGTGTGCACTGTGGAGTGTGTGTGTGTGTGTGTGAGTGTGTGTGTCTGTGAGGTGTGTGCACTGTGGAGTGTGTGTGTGTGTGGTGTGTGTGTGTGTGTGGTGTGTGCACTGTGTGTGTGTGTGAGTGGTGTGTGTCTGTGTGAAATGTGTGCACTGTGAGTGTGTGTGTGTGAGTGTGTGCACTGTGGAGTGTGTGTGGTGAGTGGTGTGTGTCTGTGTGAAATGTGTGCACTGTGGAGTGTGTGTGTGTGTGGTGAGTGTGTGTGTGTGAGTGTGTGCACTGTGTAGTGTGTGTGTGTGTGTCTGTGTGAAATGTGTGCACTGTGTGTGTGTGGTGTGTGCACTGTGGAGTGTGTGTGGTGAGTGGTGTGTTTCTGTGTGAGGTGTGCACTGTGGAGTGTGTGTGTGTGTGGTGTGTGTCTGTGTGTGTGCACTGTGTGTGTGTGTAATGAGTGGTGTGTTTCTGTGTGAAATGTGTGCACTGTGTGTGTGTGTGAGTGTGTGCACTGTGTGTGTGTGTGTTTGTTTGAGGTGTGTGCACAGTGGAGTGTGTGTGTTGATTGGTGTCTGTCACTGTGAGGTGTTAAGACTGGGATGTGTGTGTGCAGTGTGTGGTGTGTGTCTGTGTGAGGTGTGTGCACTGTGGAGTGTGTGTGGTGAGTGGTGTGTGTTTGTGTGTGTGTGTGAGGTGTGTGCACTGTGTGTGTGTGTGAGTGTGTGTGGTGAGTGGTGTGTTTCTGTGTGAGGTGTGTGCACTGTGTGTGTGTGAGTGTGTGCACTGTGTGTGTGTGTCTGTGTGGTGTGTGCACTGTGGAGTGTGTGTGTGTGTGTGGTGTGTGTTTTTGTTAGTTGTGTGCACTTTGGAGTGTGTGTGTTCTGCAGTGTGTGTTTGTGTGAGGTGTGTGCACTGTGAGTGTGTGTGATGAGTGTTATGTGTCTGTGTGAAATGTGTGCACTGTGTGTGTTGACAGTGTGTGGTGACTGGTGTGTGTCTGTGTGAGGTGTCTGCACTGTGAAACGTGTGTGTGGTGAGTGGTGTGTGTCTGTGTGAGTGTGTGTGTGTTTGTGTGTGTGTGTCTGTGTGGTGTGTGCACTGTGTGTGTGTGTCTGTGAGGTGTGTGCACTGTGGTGTGTGTGTGTGAGTGGTGTGTGTCTGTGAGGTGTGTGCACTGTGTGTGTGTGTTTGTGTGTGTGTGTGAGGTGTGCACTGTGTGTGTGTGTCTGTGTGAGGTGTGTGCACTGTGGAGGGTGAGTGTGTGGTGAGTTTTGTGTATGTGTGAAATGTGTGCACTGTGTAGTGTGTGTGATGAGTGGTGTGTGTCTTTGTGAGGTGTGTGCACTGTGAGTGTGTGTGTGGTGAGTGGTGTGTCTGTGTGAGTGTGTGTTTGTGTGTGTGTGCACTGTGGAGTGTGTGTGTGGTGTGTGTTTGTGTGTGTGTGTGTGTGTCTGTGTGTGTGTGGTGAGTGGTGTGTGTCTGTGTGAAATGTGTGCACTGTGGAGTGTGTGTGGTGAGTGGTGTGTGTCTGTGTGAGGTGTGTGCACTGTAGTGTGTGTGTGGTGAGTGTGTGTCTGTGTGGTGTGTGCACTGTGGAGTGTGTGTGTGTGTGGTGAGTGGTGTGTGTGTGTGAGTGTCTGCACTGTGGAGTGTGTGTGTGAGTGGTGTGTGTCTGTGTGAGTGTGTGTGTGTGTGTGGTGTGTGTGTGTGTGCACTGTGGAGTGTGTGTGTGTGGTGTGTCTGTGTGAAATGTGTGCACTGTGTGTGTGTGTCTGTGTGGTGTGTGTGTGTGAGTGTGTGCACTGTGTGTGTGTGTGAGTGTGTGTCTGTGTGAGTGTGTGCACTGTGAGTGTGTGCACTGTGGAGTGTGTGTGTTAAGTGCTGTTTGTCTCTGTGAGGTGTGTTCACTGTGTAGTGTGTGTCTGTTATGTGGTGTGTGTTTGTGTTAGGTGTGTGCACTGTGTAGTGTGTCAGTGTGGTGAGTGGTGTGTGTCTGTGTGAGTGTGTGTGTGTGCACTGTGTGTGTGTGTGCACTGTGTGTGTGTGGTGAGTGGTGTGTGTCTGTGTGTGTGTGTGCACTGTGAGTGTGTGTGTGTCTGTGTGTGTGTGTGCACTGTGGAGTGTGTGTGTGGTGTGTGCACTGTGTGTGTGTGCACTGTGGTGTGTGTGTGTGTATGGTGAGTGGTGTGTGTCTCTGTGAGGTGTGTGCACTGTGTGTGTGTGTGTGTATGGTGAGTGGTGTGTGTCTGTGTGAGTGTGTGTGTCTGTGTGAGTGTGTGTGGTGTGTGTGTGTCTGTGTGAGGTGTGTGCACTGTGAGTGTGTGTGGTGAGTGGTGTGTGTCTGTGAGTGTGTGCACTGTGTGTGTGTGTTTGGTGAGTGTGTGTGTGTGTCTGTGTGAGGTGTGTGCACTGTGGTGTGTGTTTGTGTGTGTGTGTGTGTGTTTGTGTGTGTGTGTGTGTGCACTGTGGAGTGTGTGTGTGTGTCTGTGTGGTGTGTGTGTGTGTGTGAGGTGTGCACTGTGGAGTGTGTGTGTGTCTGTGAGTGTGTGTGTGTGTTTGTGTGTGTGTGTATGGTGAGTGGTGTGTGTGTGTGTGGTGAGTGGTGTGTCTGTGTGAGGTGTCTGCACTGTGGAGTGTGTGTGTGGTGAGTGTGTGTGTGTGTCTGTGTGTGTGTGCACTGTGTGTGTGTGGTGAGTGGTGTGTCTGTGTGAGTGTCTGCACTGTGGAGTGTGTGTGGTGAGTGGTGTGTGTGTCTGTGTGGTGTGTGCACTGTGGAGTGTGTGTGTGTGGTGAGTGGTGTGTGTCTGTGTGAGGTGTGCACTGTGAGTGTGTGTGTGTGTGTGGTGTGTGTGTGTCTGTGTGAGTGTGTGTGTCTGTGAGTGTGTGTGTGTGTGTGATGAGTGGTGTGTGTCTGTGTGAAATGTGTGCACTGTGAGTGTGTGTTTGTGAGGTGTGTGCACTGTGAGTGTGTGTGTCTGTGTGAGGTGTGTGCACTGTGAGTGTGTGTGGTGAGTGGTGTGTCTGTGAGGTGTGTGCACTGTGTGTGTGTGAGTGTGTGTGGTGAGTGTGTGTGTCTGTGTGAGTGTGTGTGTGTGCACTGTGTGTGTGTGTGAGTGGTGTGTGTGTGAGGTGTGTGCACTGTGGAGTGTGTGTGTGAGTGTGTGTGTGTGAGTGGTGTGTTTCTGTGTGAGGTGTGTGCACTGTGGAGTGTGTGTGTGGTGTGTGTTTGTGTGTGTGTGTGAGGTGTGTGCACTGTGCAGTGTGTGTTTGTGTGGTGAGTGGTGTGTGTGTGTGAGGTGTGTGCACTGTGCAGTGTGTGTGTGTGGTGAGTGTGTGTGTCTGTGTGGTGTGTGTGTCTGTGTGAGTGTGTGTGTGTGTGTGTATGGTGAGTGGTGTGTGTCTTTGTGAGGTGTGTGCACAGTGGAGTGTGTGTGGAGTGTGTGTGGTGAGTGGTGTGTGTGTGTGTGTGAGTGTCTGCACTGTGGAGTGTGTGTGTGTGCACTGTGTGTGTGTGTGTTTGTGTGTGTGTGCACTGTGGAGTGTGTGTGGTGAGTGGTGTGTCTGTGTGAGGTGTCTGCACTGTGGAGTGTGTGTGTGGTGTGTCTGTGTGTGTGTGTCTGTGTGGTGTGTGCACTGTGTGTGTGTATGGTGAGTGGTGTGTGTTTGTGAGGTGTGTGCACTGTGCAGTTTGTGTGTGTTTGTGTGGTGAGTGGTGTGTTTCTGTGTGAGGTGTGTGCACTGAGTGTGTGTGTGAGTGTGTGTCTGTGTGAGTGTGTGCACTGTGCAGTGTGTGTGTGTGTCTGTGTGAGTGTGTGTCTGTGTGAGGTGTCTGCACTGTGGAGTGTGTGTGTGGTGGTGTGTGTGTGTTTGTGTGAGTGTGTGTGTGTGCACTGTGTGTGTGTGGTGAGTGTGTGTGTCTGTGTGAGGTGTGTGCACTGTGCAGTGTGTGTGTGTGTGAGTGTGTGTGTGTGAGGTGTGTGCACTGGAGTGTGTGTGTGTGGTGAGTGGTGTGTGTCTGTGAGGTGTGTGTGTGTGTCTGTGTGTGTGTGTGTGGTGTGTGTCTGTGTGAGTGTGTGCACTGTGGGTGTGTGTGTGTGTCTGTGAGTGTGTGTGTTTGTGTGGTGTGTGCACTGTGGAGTGTGTGTGTGTGTGTGTGGTGTGTGTCTTTGTGAGGTGTGTGCACTGTGAGTGTGTGTGTGTGTGTGTGTGTGGTGAGTGTGTGTGTGAGTGTGCACTGTGGAGTGTGTGTGAGTGGTGTGTGTTTGTGTGAGTGTGTGCACTGTGGTGTGTGTGTGTGGAGTGTGTGGTGAGTGTGTGTCTGTGTGAGGTGTGTGCACTGTAGTGTGTGTGTGTGGTGAGTGGTGTGTTTCTGTGTGAGGTGTGTGCACTGTGAGTGTGTGCACTGTGAGTGTGTGTGTCTCTGTGAGGTGTGTGCACTGTGAGTGTGTGCACTGTGCAGTGTGTGTGTGTGAGTGGTGTGTTTCTGTGTGAGGTGTCTGCACTGTGGAGTGTGTGTGTGTGTGTGGTGTGTCTGTGTGAGTGTGTGCACTGTGGAGTGTGTGGTGAGTGGTGTGTGAGGTGTGTGCACTGTGGAGTGTGTGTGGTGAGTGGTGTGTGTCTGTGTGTGTGTGTGTGCACTGTGTGTGTGTGTGTATGGTGAGTGGTGTGTGTCTGTGTGAGTGTGTGTGTGTGCACTGTGTGTGTGTGTGAGTGGTGTGTGTCTGTGTGAGGTGTGTGCACTGTGTAGTGTGTGTGTGTGGTGTGTGTGTGTGTGTGTGCACTGTGCAGTGTGTGTTTGTGTGAGGTGTCTGCACTGTGGAGTGTGTGTGTTTGTGTGAGTGTGTGCACTGTGTGTGTGTGTGGTGAGTGGTGTGTGTGTGAGGTGTGTGCACTGTGAGTGTGTGCACTGTGTGTGTGTGGTGGTGTGTGTCTGTGTGGTGTGTGTCTGTGAGGTGTGCACTGTGTGTGTGTGTGAGTGGTGTGTGTCTTTGTGAGGTGTGTGCACTGTGTGTGTGTGTGTGTGGAGTGTGTGTGTTTGTGTGTGTGTGTGTCTCTGTGAGGTGTGTGCACTGTAGTGTGTGTGTGTGTGGTGAGTGGTGTGTGTCTGTGAGGTGTGTGCACTGTGGAGTGTGTGTGTGTGAGGTGTGCACTGTGGTGTGTGTGTGTGTGGTGTGTGCACTGTGGAGTGTGTGTGTGTGGTGAGTGTGTGTGTCTGTGTGAGGTGTCTGCACTGTGGAGTGTGTGTGTGTGAGTGGTGTGTGTGTGTGAGTGGTGTGTGTGTGTGCACTGTGCAGTGTGTGTTTGTGTGTGTGTGTGAGTGTGTGTGTGTTTGTGTGAGGTGTGCACTGTGGTGTGTGTGTGTGAGTGGTGTGTGTCTGTGTGTGTGTGGTGAGTGTGTGTGTGTGTGTGTGTCTGTGTGTGTGTGTGCACTGTGTGTGTGTGTGTGGTGGTGTGTGTCTGTGTGAGGTGTGTGCACTGTGGAGTGTGTGTGTGGTGAGTGGTGTGTCTCTGTGAGGTGTGTGCACTGAGTGTGTGTGTGTGAGTGTGTGTGGTGAGTGGTGTGTGTCTGTGTGAGGTGTGTGCACTGTGGAGTGTGTGTGTGGTGAGTGTGTGTGTGTGTTTGTGTGTGTGTGCACTGTGCAGTGTGTGTGTGTGGAGTGTGTGTGAGTGGTGTGTGTTTGTGTGAGGTGTGTGCACTGTAGTGTGTGTGTGTGTGGTGTGTGTGTGTGTGAGTGTGTGTGTGTGGTGAGTGTGTGTCTGTGTGGTGTGTGTCTGTGTGAGGTGTGCACTGTGGAGTGTGTGTGTGTGTGGTGTGTGTCTGTGTGAGGTGTGCACTGTGGAGTGTGTGTGAGTGGTGTGTGTGAGTGTGTGCACTGTGGAGTGTGTGTGTGTGTGTGTCTGTGAGTGTGTGCACTGTGGAGTGTGTGTGTGTGTGTATGGTGAGTGGTGTGTCTGTGTGGTGTGTGCACTGTGGAGTGTGTGTGAGTGTGTGGTGAGTGTGTGTGTGTGAGGTGTCTGCACTGTGGAGTGTGTGTGTGGTGAGTGGTGTGTGTCTGTGTGTGTGTGAGTGTGTGCACTGTGTAGTGTGTGTGGTGAGTGGTGTGTCTGTGAGGTGTGTGCACTGTGGTGTGTGTGTGAGTGGTGTGTCTGTGTGTGTGTGTGTGCACTGTGTAGTGTGTGTGTGTGTGTGAGTGGTGTGTGTTTGTGTGAGGTGTGTGCACTGTGCAGTGTGTGTGTGTGTGGTGTGTGTGTGTTTGTGAGGTGTGTGCACTGTGCAGTGTGTGTGTGTGTGTGTGTGGTGAGTGTGTGTGTCTGTGTGTGTGTGTGTGCACTGTGGAGTGTGTGTGTTTGTGTGTGTGTGTGTGTGAGTGTGTGCACTGTGGAGTGTGTGTTTGTGAGTGGTGTGTCTGTGTGTGTGTGCACTGTGAGTGTGTGTGTGGTGAGTGTTGTGTGTCTGTGTGAGGTGTGTGCACTGTGAGTGTGTGTGGTGAGTGGTGTGTCTGTGTGAGGTTTGTGCACTGTGGAGTGTGTGTGAGTGGTGTGTGTGTGAGGTGTGTGCACTGTGGAGTGTGTGTGTGGTGAGTGTTGTGTGTCTGTGTGAGGTGTGTGCACTGTGGAGTGTGTGTTTGTGAGTGGTGTGTGTGTGTGCACTGTGGAGAGTGTGTGTGTGTGCACTGTGGAGTGTGTGTGTGTGTGGTGAGTGGTGTGTCTGTGTGTGTGCACTGTGAGTGTGTGTGAGTGGTGTGTGTTTGTGTGAGGTGTGTGCACTGTGGAGTGTGTGTGTGTGTGTGGTAAGTGGTGTGTGTCTGTGTGAGGTGTGTGCACTGTGGAGTGTGTGTGTGTGGTAAGTGGTGTGTGTCTGTGTGTGTGTGTGTGCACTGTGTGTGTGTGTGTGGTGAGTGGTGTGTGTCTGTGTGTGTGTGCACTGTGGTGTGTGTGTGTGGAGTGTGTGTGGTGTGTGTGTGTTTGTGTGAGGTGTGTGCACTGTGGAGTGTGTGTGGTGAGTGTGTGTGTGTGCACTGTGAGTGTGTGTGTGAGGTGTGCACTGTGGAGAGTGTGTGTGTGTGTGTGGTGTGTGTCTGTGTGAGGTGTGTGCACTGTGGAGAGTGTGTGTGTGTGGAGTGTGTGTGAGTGTGTGTGTGTGAGTGTGTGTTTGTGAGTGGTGTGTGTGTGTGGAGTGTGTGTGGTGAGTGTTGTGTGTCTGTGTGAGGTTTGTGCACTGTGGAGTGTGTGTGTGTGGTGAGTGTGTGTGTGTGTTTGTGAGGTGTGTGCACTGTGGAGTGTGTGTGTGTGTATGTGTGTGTGTGTCTGTGTGAGGTGTGCACTGTGAGTGTGTGTGAGTGTGTGTGTGTTTGTGTGAGGTGTGTGCACTGAGTGTGTGTGAGTGTGTGTGAGTGTGTGCACTGAGTGTGTGTGTGTGTGTGTTTGTGAGTGGTGTGTCTGTGTGAGGTGTGTGCACTGTGGAGTGTGTGTGAGTGTGTGTGGTGAGTGGTGTGTGTCTGTGTGTGTGTGTGTGCACTGTGCAGTGTGTGTGTGTGCACTGTGAGTGTGTGTGTGTGTGTGGTGTGTGTGTCTGTGTGGTGTGTGTGTCTGTGTGTGTGTGTATGGTGAGTGGTGTGTGTCTGTGTGGTGTGTGCACTGTGTGTGTGTTTGTGTGAGGTGTGCACTGTGTGTGTGTGTCTGTGAGTGTGTGCACTGTGAGTGTGTGTGTGGTGGTGTGTCTGTGTGAGTGTGTGCACTGTGGAGTGTGTGTGTGGTGAGTGGTGTGTGTGTGAGGTGTGTGCACTGTGGAGTGTGTGTGGTGAGTGTTGTGTGTCTGTGTGAGGTTTGTGCACTGTGGAGTGTGTGTGGTGTGTGCACTGGAGTGTGTGTGAGTGGTGTGTGTTTGTGTGAGGTGTGTGCACTGTGGAGTGTGTGTGAGTGTGTGTGTGAGTGGTGTGTGTGTCTGTGTGAGTGTCTGCACTGTGGAGTGTGTGTGAGTGGTGTGTGTCTGTGTGAGGTGTGTGCACTGTAGTGTGTGTGTGGTGAGTGTGTGTCTGTGTGAGGTGTCTGCACTGTGGAGTGTGTGTGTCTGTGTGTGTGTGTGAGTGTGTGCACTGTGGAGTGTGTGTGTGTGTGGTGAGTGTGTGTGAGTGTGTGCACTGTGTGTGTGTGTGAGTGGTGTGTGTCTGTGTGAGGTGTGTGCACTGTGTGTGTGTGAGTGTGTGCACTGTGGAGTGTGTGTGGTGAGTGGTGTGTGTCTGTGTGAGGTGTCTGCACTGTGGAGTGTGTGTGTGTGAGTGGTGTGTGTCTGTGTGAGGTGTGTGCACTGTGTAGTGTGTGTGTGGTGAGTGGTGTGTGTCTTTGTGAGGTGTGTGCACTGTGGAGTGTGTGTGTGTGAGTGTGTGTGGTGAGTGGTGTGTGTGTGTGTCTGTGTGTGTGCACTGTGGAGTGTGTGTGTGTGGTGGTGTGTCTGTGTGAGTGTGTGCACTGTGTGGTGTGTGCACTGTGAGTGTGTGTTTGTGTGAGTGTGTGTGTGTGTGCACTGTGGAGTGTGTGTGTATGGTGAGTGGTGTGTGTTTGTGTGAGGTGTGTGCACTGTGGAGTGTGTGTGTGTGTGAGTGTTGTGTGTCTGTGTGAGGTGTGTGCACTGTGGAGTGTGTGTGTGGTGAGTGTGTGTGAGTGTGTGTCTGTGTGAGGTGTGTGCACTGTGTAGTGTGTGTGTGTGGTGAGTGGTGTGTGTCTGTGAGGTGTGTGCACTGTGTGTGTGTGTGTGGTGAGTGTTGTGTGTCTGTGTGAGTGTGTGCACTGTGTGTGTGTGTCTGTGAGTGTGTGTGGTGTGTGTGTCTGTGTGTGTGCACTGTGCAGTGTGTGTGTGTTTGTGTGAGTGTGTGTCTGTGTGGTGTGTGCACTGTGTGGTGTGTCTGTGAGTGTGTGTCTGTGAGTGTGTGTGTGTGCACTGTGGTGTGTGTGTGAGTGTGTGCACTGTGAGTGTGTGTCTGTGTGGTGTGTGTGTGTGTGCACTGTGGAGTGTGTGTTTGGTGAGTGGTGTGTGTGTGAGGTGTGTGCACTGTGAGTGTGTGTGTGTGGTGAGTGGTGTGTGTCTTTGTGAGGTGTGTGCACTGTGTGTGTGTGGTGAGTGGTGTGTTTCTGTGTGAGGTGTCTGCACTGTGGAGTGTGTGTGTGAGTGGTGTGTGTCTCTGTGAGGTGTGTGCACTGAGTGTGTGTGTCTGTGTGTGTGTGCACTGTGTGGTGTGTGTGTGTGGTGAGTGTTGTGTGTCTGTGTGTGTGTGGTGTGTCTGTGTGTGTGTGGTGTGTGTGTGTGAGGTGTGTGCACTGTGTAGTGTGTGTGTGTGTGTGTGTTTGTGTGAGGTGTGTGCACTGTAGTGTGTGTGTGTGGTGTGTGTCTGTGTGAGGTGTGTGCACTGTGTGTGTGTGTGTGTATGGTGAGTGGTGTGTGTCTGTGTGAGGTGTCTGCACTGTGGAGTGTGTGTGTGAGGTGTGCACTGTGAGTGTGTGTTTGTGAGTGTGTGTGTGTGCATTGTGGTGTGTGTGTCTGTGTGAGTGTGTGTTTGTGTGGTGAGTGTTGTGTGTCTGTGTGAGTGTGTGTGTGTGCACTGAGTGTGTGTGTGGTGAGTGGTGTGTGTGTGAGGTGTGTGCACTGTGGAGTGTGTGTGTGAGTGTGTGCACTGTGTGTGTGTGTGTCTGTGTGAAATGTGTGCACTGTGTAGTGTGTGTGTGTGGTGAGTGGTGTGTTTCTGTGTGAGGTGTGTGCACTGTGCAGTGTGTGTTTGTGTGGTGAGTGGTGTGTGTGTGTGTTTGTGAGTGTGTGCACTGTGAGTGTGTGTGGTGAGTGTTGTGTGTCTGTGTGGTGTGTGTGTTTGTGTGAGTGTGTGTGAGTGTGTGTGGTGAGTGTGTGTGTTTGTGTGAGTGTGTGTCTGTGTGAGGTGTGTGCACTGTGGAGTGTGTGTGTGTGTGTTTGTGGTGAGTGGTGTGTGTGTGTGTCTGTGTGAGTGTCTGCACTGTGTGTGTGTGTGAGTGTGTGTGAGTGGTGTGTGTCTGTGTGAGGTGTGTGCACTGTGGAGTGTGTGTGTTGAGTGGTGTGTCTGTGTGAGGTGTCTGCACTGTGGAGTGTGTGTGTGGTGTGGTGTGTGTCTGTGTGAGTGTGTGCACTGTGGAGTGTGTGTTTGTGAGTGTGTGTGTCTGTGTGTGTGTGCACTGTGTGTGTGTTTGTGTGAGTGTGTGTGTTGAGTGGTGTGTGTGTGTGTCTCTGTGAGGTGTGTGCACTGAGTGTGTGTGTGTGTGTATGTGTGTGTGTGTCTGTGTGGTGTGTGCACTGTGGAGTGTGTGTGTATGGTGAGTGGTGTGTGTCTGTGTGAGTGTGCACTGTGGAGTGTGTGTGAGTGGTGTGTCTGTGTGTGTGTGTGTGTGCACTGTGGTGTGTGTGTGAGTGGTGTGTGTGTTTGTGTGGTGTGTGCACTGTGGTGTGTGTGTTTGTGAGTGGTGTGTGTCTGTGTGTGTGTGTGTGCACTGTGTGTGTGTGTGTGTATGGTGAGTGGTGTGTGTGTGTGTATGTGTGTGTGTGTGCAGTGTGTGTGTGTATGGTGAGTGGTGTGTCTGTGTGAGGTGTGTGCACTGTGGAGTGTGTGTGTGTGCACTGTGTGTGTGTGTGTCTCTGTGAGGTGTGCACTGTGGAGTGTGTGTGTTGAGTGGTGTGTGTGTGTGTGTATGTGTGTGTGTGTGTGTGAGTGTGTGTGAGTGGTGTGTCTGTGTGTGTGTGCACTGTAGTGTGTGTGTGTGCAGTGTGTGTTTGTGTGTGTGTGTGCACTGTGTGTGTGTGTGTGGTGTGGTGTGTGTGTGTGAGGTGTCTGCACTGTGGAGTGTGTGTGTATGGTGAGTGGTGTGTTTCTGTGTGAGGTGTGTGCACTGTGGAGTGTGTGTGAGTGTGTGTGTGTTTGTGAGGTGTGCACTGTGTGTGTGTGCAGTGTGTGTGGTAAGTGGTGTGTGTCTGTGAGGTGTCTGCACTGTGTGTGTGTGTGTGTTTGTGAGTGTGTGTGTGTGTGTGTGAGGTGTGTGCACTGTGAGTGTGTGCACTGTGTAGTGTGTGTGTGTGCACTGTGAGTGTGTGCACTGTGCAGTGTGTGTTTGTGTGGTGTGTGTCTGTGAGGTGTGTGCACTGGAGTGTGTGTGTGAGTGGTGTGTGTCTGTGTGTGTGTGTGTGCAGTGTGTGTTTGTGAGTGTGTGTGTGTTTGTGTGTGTGTGTGCACTGTAGTGTGTGTGGTGAGTGTGTGTGTGTGTCTCTGTGAGGTGTGCACTGTGGAGTGTGTGTGTGTATGGTGAGTGGTGTGTGTCTGTGTGAGGTGTGCACTGTGAGTGTGTGTGTGTGGTGAGTGGTGTGTGTCTGTGTGAGTGTCTGCACTGTGGAGTGTGTGGTGAGTGGTGTGTGTGTGTGTGTGCACTGTGTAGTGTGTGTGGTGAGTGGTGTGTGTGTGAGGTGTCTGCACTGTGGAGTGTGTGTGTGTGTATGTGTGTGTGTGTTTGTGTGGTGTGTGCACTGGAGTGTGTGTGTATGGTGAGTGGTGTGTGTTTGTGAGGTGTGCACTGTGTGTGTGTGTGTTTGTGAGTGTGTGTGTTTGTGTGAGGTGTGTGCACTGTGGAGTGTGTGTGGTGTGTGCACTGAGTGTGTGTGTGTGGTGTGTGCACTGAGTGTGTGTGTGAGTGTGTGTGGTGAGTGGTGTGTCTGTGTGAGTGTCTGCACTGTGGAGTGTGTGGTGAGTGGTGTGTGTTTGTGAGGTGTGTGCACTGTGGAGTGTGTGTGGTGACTGTTGTTGTAGTGCTCTATAGTGACTGTTGTTGGGTAGAGTGCTCTATAGTGACTGTTGTTGGGTGAGTGCTCTATAGTGACTGTTGTTGGGTGTGCTCTATAGTGACTGTTGTTGGGTGTGCTCTATAGTGACTGTTGGGTAGGTGCTCTATAGTGACTGTTGTTGGGTGCTCTATAGTGACTGTTGTTGGGTGTGCTCTATAGTGACTGTTGTTGGTAGAGTGCTCTATAGTGACTGTTGTTGTAGTGCTCTATAGTGACTGTTGTTGGGTGTGCTCTATAGTGACTGTTGTTGGGTGTGCTCTATAGTGACTGTTGTTGGGTGAGTGCTCTATAGTGACTGTTGTTGGGTGTGCTCTATAGTGACTGTTGTGGGTAGGTGCTCTATAGTGACTGTTGTTGGTAGTGCTCTATAGTGACTGTTGTTGTAGGTGCTCTATAGTGACTGTTGTTGGGTGTGCTCTATAGTGACTGTTGTTGGGTGCTCTATAGTGACTGTTGTTGGGTGTGCTCTATAGTGACTGTTGTTGGGTGAGTGCTCTATAGTGACTGTTGGGTAGGTGCTCTATAGTGACTGTTGTTGGGTGCTCTATAGTGACTGTTGTTGGGTGTGCTCTATAGTGACTGTTGTTGGGTGTGCTCTATAGTGACTGTTGTTGGGTGTGCTCTATAGTGACTGTTGTTGGGTGTGCTCTATAGTGACTGTTGTGGGTGCTCTATAGTGACTGTTGTTGGGTGAGTGCTCTATAGTGACTGTTGTTGTAGTGCTCTATAGTGACTGTTGTTGGGTGTGCTCTATAGTGACTGTTGTTGGGTGAGTGCTCTATAGTGACTGTTGTTGGTGGGTGCTCTATAGTGACTGTTGTTGGGTGAGTGCTCTATAGTGACTGTTGTTGGGTGAGTGCTCTATAGTGACTGTTGTTGGTGGGTGCTCTATAGTGACTGTTGTTGGGTGAGTGCTCTATAGTGACTGTTGTTGGGTGAGTGCTCTATAGTGACTGTTGTTGTAGTGCTCTATAGTGACTGTTGTTGGGTGAGTGCTCTATAGTGACTGTTGTTGGGTGAGTGCTCTATAGTGACTGTTGTTGGGTGCTCTATAGTGACTGTTGTTGTAGTGCTCTATAGTGACTGTTGTTGGGTGAGTGCTCTATAGTGACTGTTGTTGGGTGCTCTATAGTGACTGTTGTTGTAGTGCTCTATAGTGACTGTTGTTGGGTGCTCTATAGTGACTGTTGTTGGGTGTGCTCTATAGTGACTGTTGTTGTAGTGCTCTATAGTGACTGTTGTGGGTAGGTGCTCTATAGTGACTGTTGTTGGTGGGTGCTCTATAGTGACTGTTGTTGTAGTGCTCTATAGTGACTGTTGTTGGGTGTGCTCTATAGTGACTGTTGTTGTAGTGCTCTATAGTGACTGTTGTTGGGTGCTCTATAGTGACTGTTGTTGGGTGTGCTCTATAGTGACTGTTGTTGGGTGTGCTCTATAGTGACTGTTGTTGGGTGCTCTATAGTGACTGTTGGGTAGGTGCTCTATAGTGACTGTTGTTGGGTGTGCTCTATAGTGACTGTTGTTGGGTGCTCTATAGTGACTGTTGTTGGGTGTGCTCTATAGTGACTGTTGTTGGGTGCTCTATAGTGACTGTTGTTGGGTGTGCTCTATAGTGACTGTTGTTGGGTGCTCTATAGTGACTGTTGTTGGGTGTGCTCTATAGTGACTGTTGTTGGGTGTGCTCTATAGTGACTGTTGTTGGGTGTGCTCTATAGTGACTGTTTTGGGTAGGTGCTCTATAGTGACTGTTGTTGTAGGTGCTCTATAGTGACTGTTGTTGGGTGCTCTATAGTGACTGTTGTTGGGTGGGTGCTCTATAGTGACTGTTGTTGGTAGAGTGCTCTATAGTGACTGTTGTTGTAGGTGCTCTATAGTGACTGTTGTTGTAGGTGCTCTATAGTGACTGTTGTTGGGTGAGTGCTCTATAGTGACTGTTGTTGGGTGTGCTCTATAGTGACTGTTGTTGTAGTGCTCTATAGTGACTGTTGTTGGGTGAGTGCTCTATAGTGACTGTTGTTGGGTGAGTGCTCTATAGTGACTGTTGTTGGGTGAGTGCTCTATAGTGACTGTTGTTGTAGGTGCTCTATAGTGACTGTTGTTGGGTGTGCTCTATAGTGACTGTTGTTGTAGTGCTCTATAGTGACTGTTGTTGTAGGTGCTCTATAGTGACTGTTGTTGTAGGTGCTCTATAGTGACTGTTGTTGGGTGTGCTCTATAGTGACTGTTGTTGGGTGAGTGCTCTATAGTGACTGTTGTGGGTAGGTGCTCTATAGTGACTGTTGTTGGGTGTGCTCTATAGTGACTGTTGTTGGGTGTGCTCTATAGTGACTGTTGTTGGGTGTGCTCTATAGTGACTGTTGTTGTAGTGCTCTATAGTGACTGTTGTTGGGTGTGCTCTATAGTGACTGTTGTGGGTAGGTGCTCTATAGTGACTGTTGTTGGGTGTGCTCTATAGTGACTGTTGTTGGGTGTGCTCTATAGTGACTGTTGTTGGGTGTGCTCTATAGTGACTGTTGTTGGGTGTGCTCTATAGTGACTGTTGTTGGGTGTGCTCTATAGTGACTGTTGTTGGGTGTGCTCTATAGTGACTGTTGTTGGGTGTGCTCTATAGTGACTGTTGTTGGGTGGGTGCTCTATAGTGACTGTTGTTGGGTGAGTGCTCTATAGTGACTGTTGTTGGTAGTGCTCTATAGTGACTGTTGTTGGTGGGTGCTCTATAGTGACTGTTGTTGGGTGTGCTCTATAGTGACTGTTGTTGGGTGAGTGCTCTATAGTGACTGTTGTTGTAGTGCTCTATAGTGACTGTTGTTGTAGGTGCTCTATAGTGACTGTTGTTGGGTGCTCTATAGTGACTGTTGTTGTAGGTGCTCTATAGTGACTGTTGTTGGTAGTGCTCTATAGTGACTGTTGTTGGGTGAGTGCTCTATAGTGACTGTTGTTGGGTGAGTGCTCTATAGTGACTGTTGTTGGGTGTGCTCTATAGTGACTGTTGTTGGGTGTGCTCTATAGTGACTGTTGTTGGGTGTGCTCTATAGTGACTGTTGTTGGGTGCTCTATAGTGACTGTTGTTGGTGGGTGCTCTATAGTGACTGTTGTTGTAGTGCTCTATAGTGACTGTTGTTGGGTGAGTGCTCTATAGTGACTGTTGTTGGTGGGTGCTCTATAGTGACTGTTGTTGGGTGCTCTATAGTGACTGTTGTTGGGTGAGTGCTCTATAGTGACTGTTGTTGGGTGAGTGCTCTATAGTGACTGTTGTTGGTAGTGCTCTATAGTGACTGTTGTTGGGTGAGTGCTCTATAGTGACTGTTGTTGGGTAGGTGCTCTATAGTGACTGTTGTTGGGTGTGCTCTATAGTGACTGTTGTTGGGTGTGCTCTATAGTGACTGTTGTTGTAGTGCTCTATAGTGACTGTTGTGGGTAGGTGCTCTATACTGACTGTTGTTGGGTGTGCTCTATAGTGACTGTTGTTGTGTAGGTGCTCTATAGTGACTGTTGTGTAGGTGCTCTATAGTGACTGTTGTGTAGGTGCTCTAGTGACTGTTGTGTAGTGCTCTATAGTGACTGTTGTTGGGTGTGCTCTATAGTGACTGTTGTTGGTGGTGCTCTATAGTGACTGTTGTGTAGGTGCTCTATACTGACTGTTGTTGTAGAGTGCTCTATAGTGACTGTTGTGTAGGTGCTCTAGTGACTGTTGTGTAGGTGCTCTATACTGACTGTTGTTGGTGGTGCTCTATAGTGACTGTTGTGGGTGCTCTATAGTGACTGTTGTTGGGTGAGTGCTCTATAGTGACTGTTGTGTAGGTGCTCTAGTGACTGTTGTGTAGGTGCTCTATAGTGACTGTTGTGTAGTGCTCTATAGTGACTGTTGGGTAGTGCTCTATAGTGACTGTTGTGTAGGTGCTCTATAGTGACTGTTGTGTAGGTGCTCTATAGTGACTGTTGTGGTAGGTGCTCTATAATGACTGTTGTTGGGTGGGTGCTCTATAGTGACTGTTGTTGTGTAGGTGCTCTATACTGACTGTTGTTGGTGCTCTATAGTGACTGTTGTGGGTGCTCTATAGTGACTGTTGTGTAGTGCTCTATAGTGACTGTTGGGTAGGTGCTTTATAGTGACTGTTGGGTAGTGCTCTATAGTGACTGTTGTGTAGGTGCTCTAGTGACTGTTGTGTAGGTGCTCTAGTGACTGTTGTGTAGGTGCTCTAGTGACTGTTGTGGTAGGTGCTCTAGTGACTGTTGTTGTAGTGCTCTATAGTGACTGTTGTTGGTGCTCTATAGTGACTGTTGGGTAGGTGCTCTAGTGACTGTTGTGTAGGTGCTCTAGTGACTGTTGTTGTGTAGGTGCTCTATAGTGACTGTTGTTGTGTAGGTGCTCTATAGTGACTGTTGTGTAGGTGCTCTAGTGACTGTTGTTGTGTAGGTGCTCTATAGTGACTGTTTTGGGTAGGTGCTCTAGTGACTGTTGTGGTAGGTGCTCTAGTGACTGTTGTTGGGTGGGTGCTCTATAGACTGTTGTTGGGTAGGTGCTTTATAGTGACTGTTGTTGGTGGGTGCTCTATAGTGACTGTTGTGTAGGTGCTCTATAGACTGTTGTTGGGTAGGTGCTCTATACTGACTGTTGTTGGTGCTCTATAGTGACTGTTGGGTAGGTGCTCTATAGTGACTGTTGTGGTAGGTGCTCTAGTGACTGTTGTGTAGGTGCTCTATACTGACTGTTGTTGGTGCTCTATAGTGACTGTTGTGTAGTGCTCTATAGTGACTGTTGTTGGGTGGTGCTCTATAGTGACTGTTGTTGGGTGTGCTCTATAGTGACTGTTGGGTAGGTGCTCTATACTGACTGTTGTTGGGTGTGCTCTATAGTGACTGTTGTGTAGGTGCTCTATAATGACTGTTGTTGGTGCTCTATAGTGACTGTTGTTGGGTGGAGTGCTCTATAGTGACTGTTGTTGGGTAGGTGCTCTATACTGACTGTTGTTGGGTAGGTGCTCTATAGTGACTGTTGTGTAGGTGCTCTATAGTGACTGTTTTGGGTAGGTGCTCTATAGTGACTGTTGTTGGTGCTCTATAGTGACTGTTTTGGGTAGGTGCTCTATAGTGACTGTTGGGTAGGTGCTATAGTGACTGTTGTTGGGTAGAGTGCTCTATAGTGACTGTTGTTGGTGGGTGCTCTATAGTGACTGTTGTTGTAGAGTGCTCTATAGTGACTGTTGTTGGGTAGGTGCTCTATAGTGACTGTTGTTGGGTGCTCTATAGTGACTGTTGTTGGGTGGGTGCTCTATAGTGACTGTTTTGGGTAGGTGCTCTAGTGACTGTTGTGTAGTGCTCTATAGTGACTGTTGTTGGGTGGGTGCTCTATAGTGACTGTTGTTGGGTAGTGCTCTAGTGACTGTTGTTGGTGGGTGCTCTATAGTGACTGTTGTTGGGTAGGTGCTCTATAGTGACTGTTGTTAGGTGCTCTATAGACTGTTGTTGGGTGCTCTATAATGACTGTTGTTGGGTATGTGCTTTATAGTGACTGTTGTTGGGTATGATGCTCTATACTGACTGTTGTTGTGTAGGTGCTCTATAGTGACTGTTGCTGGGTAGAGTGCTCTATAGTGACTGTTGTTGGGTAGAGTGCTCTATAGTGACTGTTGCTGGGTAGGTGCTCTATAGTGACTGTTGCTGGGTAGGTGCTCTAGTGACTGTTGGGTAGGTGCTCTATAGTGACTGTTGTTGGTAGGTGCTCTATAGTGACTGTTGTTGGGTAGAGTGCTCTATAGTGACTGTTGTTGGTAGGTGCTCTATAGTGACTGTTGGGTAGGTGCTCTATAGTGACTGTTGTGTAGGTGCTCTATGACTGTTGTTGGGTGGGTGCTCTATAGTGACTGTTGGGTAGGTGCTCTATAGTGACTGTTGTTGTAGGTGCTCTATAGTGACTGTTGTTGAGTGCTCTATAGTGACTGTTGTTGTAGGTGCTCTATAGTGACTGTTGTTGGGTAGGTGCTATAGTGACTGTTGTTGAGTGCTCTATAGTGACTGTTGTTGGTAGAGTGCTCTAGTGACTGTTGTTGTAGGTGCTCTATAGACTGTTGTTGGTAGGTGCTCTAGTGACTGTTTTGGGTAGGTGCTTTATAGTGACTGTTGTTGGGTAGGTGCTCTATAGTGACTGTTGTTGAGGTGCTCTATAGTGACTGTTGTTGTAGGTGCTCTATAGTGACTGTTGTTGGTAGGTGCTCTATAGTGACTGTTGTGGTAGGTGCTCTATAGTGACTGTTGTTGGTGTGCTCTATAGTGACTGTTGTTGGTAGGTGCTCTATGACTGTTGTTGGGTGGGTGCTCTAGTGACTGTTGTGGTAGGTGCTCTATAGTGACTGTTGTTGTGTAGGTGCTCTATGACTGTTGTTGGTAGGTGCTCTATAGTGACTGTTGTTGGGTGGAGTGCTCTATAGTGACTGTTGTTGGGTGCTCTATAGTGACTGTTGTTGTAGGTGCTCTATATGACTGTTGTTGTGGGTGCTCTATAGTGACTGTTGTTGTAGAGTGCTCTATAGTGACTGTTGCTGGGTAGGTGCTCTATGACTGTTGTTGGTGCTCTATAGTGACTGTTGTTGGTAGAGTGCTCTATAGTGACTGTTGTTAGGTGCTCTATAGTGACTGTTGTTGGGTGGGTGCTCTATAGTGACTGTTGTTGGGTGGAGTGCTCTATAGTGACTGTTGTTGGTGAGTGCTCTATAGTGACTGTTGTTGGTGGTGCTCTATAGTGACTGTTGCTGGGTAGGTGCTCTATAGTGACTGTTGTTGGGTGTGCTCTATAGTGACTGTTGGGTAGAGTGCTCTATAGTGACTGTTGGGTAGGTGCTATAGTGACTGTTGTGGTAGTGCTCTATAGACTGTTGTTGGTAGGTGCTCTAGTGACTGTTGTAGGTGCTCTATACTGACTGTTGTTGGGTAGGTGCTATAGTGACTGTTGTTGGGTGCTCTATAGACTGTTGTTGGGTAGGTGCTATAGTGACTGTTGTTGGTGTGCTCTATAGTGACTGTTTTGGGTAGGTGCTATAGTGACTGTTGTTGGGTAGAGTGCTCTAGTGACTGTTGTTGGGTGGAGTGCTCTATAGTGACTGTTGTTGGGTAGGTGCTATAGTGACTGTTGTTGGGTGGGTGCTCTATAGTGACTGTTGGGTAGGTGCTTTATAGTGACTGTTGTTGGTGGGTGCTCTATAGTGACTGTTGGGTAGGTGCTCTAGTGACTGTTTGGGTAGGTGCTTTATAGTGACTGTTGTGTAGGTGCTCTAGTGACTGTTGTTGGTAGGTGCTCTATAGTGACTGTTGGGTAGTGCTCTAGTGACTGTTGTGGTAGGTGCTCTAGTGACTGTTGTGTAGGTGCTCTATGACTGTTGTTGGTGAGTGCTCTATAGTGACTGTTGTTGGGTAGGTGCTATAGTGACTGTTGTTGGGTGAGTGCTCTATAGTGACTGTTGTTGGGTGGAGTGCTCTATAGTGACTGTTGTTGGGTAGGTGCTTTATAGTGACTGTTGTTGGGTGGGTGCTCTAGTGACTGTTGTGGGTAGGTGCTCTATAGACTGTTGTTGGGTAGAGTGCTCTATAGTGACTGTTTTGGGTAGGTGCTCTATAGTGACTGTTGGGTAGGTGCTTTATAGTGACTGTTGTTGGGTGGTGCTCTATAGTGACTGTTGGGTAGGTGCTCTATAGTGACTGTTGTTGGGTAGGTGCTATAGTGACTGTTGTTGGTGGGTGCTCTATAGACTGTTGTTGGTAGAGTGCTCTATAGTGACTGTTTTGGGTAGGTGCTTTATAGTGACTGTTGTGTAGGTGCTCTATAGTGACTGTTGTTGGGTGGGTGCTCTATAGTGACTGTTGTTGTAGGTGCTCTAGTGACTGTTGTTGGGTGTGCTCTATAGTGACTGTTGTTGGGTGGAGTGCTCTATAGTGACTGTTGTGTAGGTGCTCTATAGTGACTGTTGTTGGAGTGCTCTATAGTGACTGTTGTGTAGGTGCTCTATAGTGACTGTTGTTGGTGGGTGCTCTATAGTGACTGTTTGGGTAGGTGCTTTATAGTGACTGTTGTGTAGTGCTCTATAGTGACTGTTTTGGGTAGGTGCTTTATAGTGACTGTTGGGTAGGTGCTATAGTGACTGTTGTTGGGTAGTGCTCTATAGTGACTGTTGGTAGTGCTCTATAGTGACTGTTGTGGGTAGGTGCTCTAGTGACTGTTGTTGGGTAGAGTGCTCTAGTGACTGTTGGGTAGTGCTCTAGTGACTGTTGTGTAGGTGCTCTATAGTGACTGTTGGGTAGGTGCTCTATAGACTGTTGTTGGGTAGGTGCTATAGTGACTGTTTTGTAGGTGCTCTAGTGACTGTTGTGTAGGTGCTCTATAGTGACTGTTGTTGGGTGGGTGCTCTATAGTGACTGTTGTTGGGTAGAGTGCTCTATAGTGACTGTTGGGTAGGTGCTTTATAGTGACTGTTGGGTAGGTGCTTTATAGTGACTGTTGTTGGTGGGTGCTCTATAGACTGTTGTTGGGTAGGTGCTTTATAGTGACTGTTGTGGGTGCTCTATAGTGACTGTTGTTGGGTGGGTGCTCTATAGACTGTTGTTGGGTAGTGCTCTAGTGACTGTTGCTGGGTAGGTGCTCTATAGTGACTGTTGTGTAGTGCTCTATAGTGACTGTTGTTGGGTGGGTGCTCTATAGTGACTGTTGTTGTAGAGTGCTCTATAGTGACTGTTGTTGTAGGTGCTCTATAGTGACTGTTGTTGGGTAGGTGCTCTATAGTGACTGTTGTTGGGTGGAGTGCTCTATAGTGACTGTTGTTGGGTGGGTGCTCTATAGTGACTGTTGTTGTAGGTGCTCTATAGTGACTGTTGTTGTGGGTGCTCTATAGTGACTGTTGTAGGTGCTCTATGACTGTTGTTGGTAGGTGCTCTATAGACTGTTGTTGGTGGGTGCTCTATAGTGACTGTTGTTGGGTAGTGCTCTATAGTGACTGTTGTTGGTGGGTGCTCTATAGTGACTGTTGTTGTAGGTGCTCTATAGTGACTGTTGTTGGTGTGCTCTATAGTGACTGTTGTTGTAGTGCTCTATAGTGACTGTTGTTGGGTGGTGCTCTATAGTGACTGTTGTTGGGTAGGTGCTCTATAGTGACTGTTGTTGGGTAGAGTGCTCTATAGTGACTGTTGGGTAGGTGCTTTATAGTGACTGTTGTTGGTAGGTGCTCTATAGTGACTGTTGTTGTGGGTGCTCTATAGTGACTGTTGTTGTGTAGTGCTCTATAGTGACTGTTTGGGTAGGTGCTTTATAGTGACTGTTTGGGTAGGTGCTATAGTGACTGTTGTTGGGTAGGTGCTCTAGTGACTGTTGTTGGTAGGTGCTCTATGACTGTTGTTGTAGTGCTCTATAGACTGTTGTTGGTGCTCTATAGTGACTGTTGCTGGGTAGGTGCTCTATACTGACTGTTGTTGGTAGAGTGCTCTATAGTGACTGTTGTTGGGTAGGTGCTTTATAGTGACTGTTGTTGTAGAGTGCTCTATAGTGACTGTTGTTGGGTGGGTGCTCTATAGTGACTGTTGTTGGTGAGTGCTCTATAGTGACTGTTGCTGGGTAGAGTGCTCTATAGTGACTGTTGTGGGTAGTGCTCTATAGTGACTGTTGTTGGGTAGGTGCTCTATAGTGACTGTTGGTAGGTGCTCTATAGTGACTGTTGTTGTAGAGTGCTCTATAGTGACTGTTGCTGGGTAGGTGCTCTATAGTGACTGTTGTTGGGTAGGTGCTATAGTGACTGTTGTTGTGTAGGTGCTCTATAGACTGTTGTTGGGTGGAGTGCTCTATAGTGACTGTTGTAGGTGCTCTATGACTGTTGTTGTAGGTGCTCTATAGTGACTGTTGTTGGGTAGGTGCTATAGTGACTGTTGCTGGGTAGGTGCTCTATAGTGACTGTTTTGGGTAGGTGCTTTATAGTGACTGTTGTTGGGTAGGTGCTATAGTGACTGTTGTGTGGGTGCTCTATAGTGACTGTTGCTGGGTAGGTGCTCTATAGTGACTGTTGTTGGGTGAGTGCTCTATAGTGACTGTTGTTGGTAGGTGCTCTATAGTGACTGTTGTTGAGTGCTCTATAGTGACTGTTTTGGGTAGGTGCTTTATAGTGACTGTTGTTGGGTAGGTGCTATAGTGACTGTTTTGGGTAGGTGCTCTATAGTGACTGTTTTGGGTAGGTGCTTTATAGTGACTGTTGGTAGGTGCTCTATAATGACTGTTGTTGGGTAGTGCTATAGTGACTGTTGTTGAGTGCTCTATAGTGACTGTTGCTGGGTAGAGTGCTCTATAGTGACTGTTGTTGTGTAGGTGCTCTATAGTGACTGTTGTTGTAGGTGCTCTATAGTGACTGTTGTTGGGTAGAGTGCTCTATAGTGACTGTTGCTGGGTAGGTGCTCTATACTGACTGTTGTTGGGTGCTCTATAGTGACTGTTGGGTAGTGCTATAGTGACTGTTGTTGGGTAGAGTGCTCTATAGTGACTGTTGTTGGGTAGGTGCTCTATAATGACTGTTGTTGGGTAGGTGCTCTATAGTGACTGTTTTGGGTAGGTGCTTTATAGTGACTGTTGTTGGGTAGGTGCTCTATAGTGACTGTTGTTGTAGGTGCTCTAGTGACTGTTGTGTAGTGCTCTATAGTGACTGTTATTGGTGGGTGTTCTATACTGACTGTTTTGGGTAGGTGCTCTATAGTGACTGTTGCTGGGTAGAGTGCTCTATAGTGACTGTTGTTGGGTAGAGTGCTCTATAGTGACTGTTGTTGGGTAGGTGCTCTATAGTGACTGTTGCTGGGTAGAGTGCTCTATAGTGACTGTTGTTGGGTAGAGTGCTCTATAGTGACTGTTGTTGGGTGGGTGCTCTATAGTGACTGTTGCTGGGTAGGTGCTCTATATTGACTGTTGTTGGGTAGAGTGCTCTATAGTGACTGTTGTTGGGTAGGTGCTCTATAATGACTGTTGTTGGGTAGAGTGCTCTAGTGACTGTTGTAGGTGCTCTATAATGACTGTTGTTGTAGAGTGCTCTATAGTGACTGTTGTTGGGTGGGTGCTCTATAGTGACTGTTGTTGGGTATGTGTTCTAAAGTGTCTGTGTTGGGTGGGTGCTCTATAGTGACTGTTGTTGGGTAGTGTACTCTATAGTGACTGTTATTGGGTGAAGTGCTCTGTTTTTGCTGTTGTTGTGTAGGGTGCTCTATAGTGACTGTTGCTGGGTAGGTTGGTCTATAGTGACTGTTTTGGGTAGGTGCTCTATAGTGACTGTTGTTGTGGGTGCTCTATAGTGACTGTTGGTAGGTGCTATAGTGACTGTTGTTGAGTGCTCTATAGTGACTGTTGTTGGGTAGAGTGCTCTATAGTGACTGTTGTTGTGTAGGTGCTCTATAGTGACTGTTGCTGGGTAGGTGCTCTAGTGACTGTTGTTGGAGTGCTCTATAGTGACTGTTGGGTAGGTGCTTTATAGTGACTGTTGCTGGGTAGGTGCTATAGTGACTGTTGTAGGTGCTCTAGTGACTGTTGGTAGTGCTCTATAGTGACTGTTGTGTAGGTGCTCTATAGTGACTGTTGTTGTGTAGGTGCTCTATAGTGACTGTTGATGTGTAGGTGCCCTATACTGATGGTTGTTGTGTAGGTGCTCTAGTATGACTTTTGTTGGGTATGTGCTCAATAGTGACTGTTGTTTGTTAGGTTGCTCTATAGTGACTGTTGTTGGGTAGGTTGCTCTATAGTGACTGTTGTTGGGTAGGTGCTCTATAGTGACTGTTGTTGGGTAGCGTGCTCTATAGTGACTGTTGTTGTGTAGGGTACTCTATAGTGACTTTTGTTGGGTGAGGTGCTCTATAGTGACTGTTGTAGGTGCTCTATGACTGTTGTTGGTAGAGTGCTCTATAGTGACTGTTGTTGGGTAGAGTGCTCTATAGTGACTGTTGTTGTGTAGGTGCTCTATAGTGACTGTTGTTGGGTAGGTGCTATAGTGACTGTTGTTGTGTAGAGTGCTTTATACTGACTATTGTTGGGTAGGTGCTCTTTAGTGACTGTGTTCGCTAGGTGCTCTATAGTGACTGTTGTTGTGTAAGGTGCTCTATATTGACTGTTGTGTGTGGGGTGCTATATAGTGACTGTTGCTGGGTGGTGCTCTATAGTGACTGTTGCTGGGTAGGTGCTCTATAATGACTGTTGTTGGGTGGAGTGCTCTATAGTGACTGTTGTTGGGTAGAGTGCTCTAGTGACTGTTGTAGGTGCTCTATGACTGTTGTTGGGTGGAGTGCTCTATAGTGACTGTTGTTGGGTGCTCTATAGTGACTGTTGTTGGGTAGGTGCTCTATAGTGACTGTTGTTGGTAGGTGCTCTATAGTGACTGTTGTTGGGTAGGTGCTCTATAGTGACTGTTGTTGGGTGTGCTCTATAGTGACTGTTGTTGTAGTGCTCTATAGTGACTGTTGTTGGTGGGTGCTCTATAGTGACTGTTTTGGGTAGGTGCTATAGTGACTGTTGTTGGGTGGGTGCTCTATAGTGACTGTTTTGGGTAGTGCTCTAGTGACTGTTGTTGGGTGGGTGCTCTATAGACTGTTGTTGGGTAGGTGCTCTATAGTGACTGTTGTGTAGAGTGCTCTAGTGACTGTTGTTGTAGGTGCTCTATAGTGACTGTTGGGTAGGTGCTCTAGTGACTGTTGTTGGTAGGTGCTCTATAGTGACTGTTGTTGGTGTGCTCTATAGTGACTGTTGTTGTAGAGTGCTCTAGTGACTGTTGTGTAGAGTGCTCTATAGTGACTGTTGTTGGTAGGTGCTCTATAGTGACTGTTGTGTAGGTGCTCTATAGTGACTGTTGTTGGGTGGGTGCTCTATAGTGACTGTTGTTGTGTAGTGCTCTATAGTGACTGTTGTTGGGTAGAGTGCTCTATAGTGACTGTTTTGGGTAGGTGCTTTATAGTGACTGTTGTTGTAGGTGCTCTATAGACTGTTGTTGGTGCTCTATAGTGACTGTTGTTGGGTAGGTGCTCTATAGTGACTGTTGTTGGGTAGAGTGCTCTAGTGACTGTTGTTGTAGGTGCTCTATAGTGACTGTTGTTGTGTAGTGCTCTATAGTGACTGTTGTTGGGTAGGTGCTCTATAGTGACTGTTGTAGGTGCTCTAGTGACTGTTGTGGGTGCTCTATACTGACTGTTGTTGGGTAGGTGCTCTAGTGACTGTTGTTGGTAGGTGCTCTATAGTGACTGTTGTTGGGTAGAGTGCTCTAGTGACTGTTGTTGTAGGTGCTCTAGTGACTGTTGTAGGTGCTCTATAGTGACTGTTGTTGGGTGGTGCTCTATAGTGACTGTTGTTGTGTAGGTGCTCTATAGTGACTGTTGTGTAGAGTGCTCTAGTGACTGTTGTTGGTAGAGTGCTCTAGTGACTGTTGTTGTGTAGTGCTCTATAGACTGTTGTTGGTAGTGCTCTATAGTGACTGTTGTGGTAGGTGCTCTATAGTGACTGTTGTGTAGTGCTCTATAGTGACTGTTGGGTAGGTGCTTTATAGTGACTGTTGTTGGGTAGAGTGCTCTATAGTGACTGTTGTTGGTAGGTGCTCTATAGTGACTGTTGTTGTAGAGTGCTCTATAGTGACTGTTGTTGGGTAGTGCTCTAGTGACTGTTGTTGTAGTGCTCTATAGTGACTGTTGGTAGGTGCTATAGTGACTGTTGTAGGTGCTCTAGTGACTGTTGTGGGTGCTCTATAGTGACTGTTGTTGGGTAGTGCTCTATAGTGACTGTTGTTGGTGTGCTCTATAGTGACTGTTGTTGGGTAGGTGCTCTATACTGACTGTTGTTGGGTAGAGTGCTATAGTGACTGTTGTTGGTAGAGTGCTCTAGTGACTGTTGTTGGGTGGGTGCTCTATAGTGACTGTTGTTGTAGGTGCTCTATAGTGACTGTTGTTGGGTAGAGTGCTCTATAGTGACTGTTGTTGGGTAGAGTGCTCTATAGTGACTGTTGTTGTGGGTGCTCTATAGTGACTGTTGTTGGGTAGAGTGCTCTATAGTGACTGTTGTTGTAGAGTGCTCTAGTGACTGTTGTGGGTAGGTGCTCTATAGTGACTGTTGTAGGTGCTCTATAGTGACTGTTGTTGGTAGGTGCTATAGTGACTGTTGTTGTAGTGCTCTATAGTGACTGTTGTGGTAGGTGCTCTAGTGACTGTTTGGGTAGGTGCTTTATAGTGACTGTTGTTGGTGTGCTCTATAGTGACTGTTGGTAGGTGCTCTATAGTGACTGTTGTTGGGTAGGTGCTTTATAGTGACTGTTGTTGTAGTGCTCTATACTGACTGTTGTTGGTGTGCTCTATAGTGACTGTTGTTGGTAGAGTGCTCTATAGTGACTGTTGTTGGTGGGTGCTCTATAGTGACTGTTGGTAGGTGCTCTATAGTGACTGTTGCTGGGTAGAGTGCTCTATAGTGACTGTTTTGTAGGTGCTCTATGACTGTTGTTGGGTAGAGTGCTCTATAGTGACTGTTGTTGGGTGCTCTATAGTGACTGTTGTTGTAGGTGCTCTATAGTGACTGTTGTTGGGTGGGTGCTCTATAGTGACTGTTGTGGGTAGTGCTCTATAGTGACTGTTGTTGTGTAGGTGCTCTATAGTGACTGTTGTTGGGTAGTGCTCTATAGTGACTGTTGTTGTAGGTGCTCTATAGTGACTGTTGTTGGGTAGGTGCTCTATAGTGACTGTTGTAGGTGCTCTAGTGACTGTTGTAGGTGCTCTATAGTGACTGTTGTAGGTGCTCTATAGTGACTGTTGTGGTAGTGCTCTATAGTGACTGTTGTTGGTAGGTGCTCTAGTGACTGTTGGGTAGTGCTCTAGTGACTGTTGTGTAGGTGCTCTATAGTGACTGTTGTTGGGTGGTGCTCTATAGTGACTGTTTTGGGTAGTGCTCTAGTGACTGTTTGGGTAGGTGCTCTATAGTGACTGTTGTTGGGTAGTGCTATAGTGACTGTTGTGTAGGTGCTCTATAATGACTGTTGTTGTAGGTGCTCTATAGTGACTGTTGTTGGTAGGTGCTCTATAGTGACTGTTGTAGGTGCTCTAGTGACTGTTTTGGGTAGGTGCTCTAGTGACTGTTGTTGAGTGCTCTATAGTGACTGTTGTTGGGTGAGTGCTCTATAGTGACTGTTGTTGTAGTGCTCTATAGTGACTGTTGTGGGTGCTCTATAGTGACTGTTTGGGTAGGTGCTTTATAGTGACTGTTGGGTAGGTGCTCTAGTGACTGTTGCTGGTAGGTGCTCTATAGTGACTGTTGTTGGGTAGAGTGCTCTATAGTGACTGTTGTTGTGTAGGTGCTCTATAGTGACTGTTGTTGGGTAGGGCTCTATAGTGACTGTTGTTGTAGGTGCTCTAGTGACTGTTGTGGGTAGTGCTCTATAGTGACTGTTGTTGGGTAGGTGCTCTAGTGACTGTTGTTGTAGAGTGCTCTAGTGACTGTTGTTGGTGCTCTATAGTGACTGTTGTTGTAGAGTGCTCTATAGTGACTGTTGTTGGTAGGTGCTCTATAGTGACTGTTGTTGGGTGAGTGCTCTATAGTGACTGTTGTTGGTAGGTGCTCTATAGTGACTGTTGTTGAGTGCTCTATAGTGACTGTTGTTGTGGGTGCTCTATAGTGACTGTTGTGGGTAGGTGCTCTAGTGACTGTTGTTGTAGTGCTCTATAGTGACTGTTGTTGGGTAGGTGCTATAGTGACTGTTGCTGGGTAGTGCTCTATAGTGACTGTTGTTGGGTAGGTGCTCTATAATGACTGTTGTTGGGTGTGCTCTATAGTGACTGTTGTTGTAGGTGCTCTATAGTGACTGTTGTTGGTAGGTGCTCTATAGTGACTGTTGTTGGGTGGAGTGCTCTATAGTGACTGTTGTTGGTAGGTGCTCTATAGTGACTGTTGGTAGGTGCTCTATAGTGACTGTTGTTGGGTGTGCTCTATAGTGACTGTTGTTGGTAGGTGCTCTATAGTGACTGTTGTTGGGTAGGTGCTCTATATGACTGTTGTTGGGTGCTCTATAGTGACTGTTGTTGTAGGTGCTCTATAGTGACTGTTGTTGGTAGGTGCTCTAGTGACTGTTGGGTAGGTGCTCTAGTGACTGTTGTGGGTGCTCTATAGTGACTGTTGTGTAGGTGCTCTAGTGACTGTTGTGTAGAGTGCTCTATAGTGACTGTTGTTGGTAGGTGCTCTATAGTGACTGTTGTGTAGGTGCTCTATAGTGACTGTTGTTGGGTGTGCTCTATAGTGACTGTTGTTGTAGGTGCTCTATAGTGACTGTTGTTGGGTAGGTGCTCTATAGTGACTGTTGTTGGGTGTGCTCTATAGTGACTGTTGTTGTAGGTGCTCTATAGTGACTGTTGTTGGGTAGGTGCTCTATAGTGACTGTTGTGGGTAGTGCTCTAGTGACTGTTGTTGTAGAGTGCTCTATAGTGACTGTTGTGTGGGTGCTCTATAGACTGTTGTTGGGTGTGCTCTATAGTGACTGTTGCTGGGTAGGTGCTCTATAGTGACTGTTGTGGTAGGTGCTCTATAGTGACTGTTGTTGGGTGGGTGCTCTATAGTGACTGTTGTTGGGTGGGTGCTCTATAGTGACTGTTGGGTAGGTGCTCTATAGTGACTGTTGCTGGGTAGGTGCTCTATAGTGACTGTTGTTGGGTAGAGTGCTCTATAGTGACTGTTGTTGGGTAGAGTGCTCTATAGTGACTGTTGTTGTAGGTGCTCTATAATGACTGTTGTTGTAGAGTGCTCTAGTGACTGTTGTTGGGTAGAGTGCTCTATAGTGACTGTTGTTGGGTAGGTGCTTTATAGTGACTGTTGTTGGGTAGAGTGCTCTATAGTGACTGTTGGTAGGTGCTCTATACTGACTGTTGTTGGTGCTCTATAGTGACTGTTGTTGGGTAGAGTGCTCTATAGTGACTGTTGTTGTAGGTGCTCTATACTGACTGTTGTTGGTAGGTGCTCTATAGTGACTGTTGTTGGGTAGAGTGCTCTATAGTGACTGTTGTAGGTGCTCTAGTGACTGTTGTGTAGGTGCTCTATAATGACTGTTGTTGGGTAGGTGCTCTATAGTGACTGTTGCTGGGTAGGTGCTCTATAGTGACTGTTGGGTAGGTGCTTTATAGTGACTGTTGTTGTAGGTGCTCTATAATGACTGTTGTTGGTGCTCTATAGTGACTGTTGTTGGGTAGGTGCTCTATAGTGACTGTTGTTGGGTAGGTGCTCTATAGTGACTGTTTTGGGTAGGTGCTTTATAGTGACTGTTGTTGGGTAGAGTGCTCTATAGTGACTGTTGCTGGGTAGGTGCTCTATAGTGACTGTTGTTGGGTAGGTGCTTTATAGTGACTGTTGTTGGTAGAGTGCTCTATAGTGACTGTTGTTGGTAGAGTGCTCTATAGTGACTGTTGTTGGGTAGAGTGCTCTATAGTGACTGTTGTTGGGTAGAGTGCTCTATAGTGACTGTTGGGTAGGTTATAGTGACTGTTGTTGGGTGGGTGCTCTATAGTGACTGTTGTTGGGTAGAGTGCTCTATAGTGACTCTTTCTGGGTAGGTTGCTCTGTAGAGGCTGTTGTTAAGTAGGTGTGCTATAGTGACTGTTGTTGGGTAGGTGCTTTATAGTGACTGTTGTTTGGTGGGGTGCTCTATAGTGACTGTTGTTGGGTAGGTGCTCTATAGTGACTGTTTTGGGTAGGTGCTCTATAATGACTGTTGTTGGGTAGGTGCTCTATAGTGACTGTTGCTGGGTAGGTGCTCTATACTGACTGTTGTTGGGTGGGTGCTCTATAGTGACTGTCGTTGGGTTCAATGCTGTATAATGACTGTTGTTGCGTAGAGTGCTCTATAGTGACATTTGTTGGGTGTGTGCTCTATAGTGACTCTTGTTTGGTAGTTGCTCTATAGTGACTGTTGTTGAGTAGGTGCTCTATACTGACTGTTGTAGGTGCTCTAGTGACTGTTGTTGGGTGCTCTATAGTGACTGTTGTTGGGTGGGTGCTCTATAGTGACTGTTGTTGGGTAGAGTGCTCTAGTGACTGTTGTAGGTGCTCTAGTGACTGTTGTTGGGTAGAGTGCTCTATAGTGACTGTTGTGTAGAGTGCTCTATAGTGACTGTTGTTGGGTAGAGTGCTCTATAGTGACTGTTGTTGTAGGTGCTCTAGTGACTGTTTTGTAGGTGCTCTATACTGACTGTTGTTGGGTAGGTGCTCTATAGTGACTGTTGCTGGGTAGGTGCTCTATAGTGACTGTTGTTGGTAGGTGCTCTATAGTGACTGTTGTTGGTAGGTGCTCTATAGTGACTGTTGTTGGGTAGGTGCTCTATAGTGACTGTTGTTGTGTAGGTGCTCTATAGTGACTGTTGTAGGTGCTCTAGTGACTGTTTTGGTAGGTGCTCTATAGTGACTGTTGCTGGGTAGGTGCTCTATAGTGACTGTTTTGGGTAGGTGCTCTATAGTGACTGTTGTAGGTGCTCTAGTGACTGTTGTTGGGTAGAGTGCTCTATAGTGACTGTTGTAGGTGCTCTAGTGACTGTTGTAGGTGCTCTATAGTGACTGTTGTTGGGTGGGTGCTCTATAGTGACTGTTGTTGGGTAGGTGCTCTATACTGACTGTTGTTGGGTAGGTGCTCTATACTGACTGTTGTTGGGTAGGTGCTCTATAGTGACTGTTGTTGGGTAGGTGCTCTATAGTGACTGTTGTTGGTGCTCTATAGTGACTGTTGTAGGTGCTCTAGTGACTGTTGCTGGGTAGGTGCTCTAGTGACTGTTGTTGTAGGTGCTCTAGTGACTGTTGTGTAGGTGCTCTATAGTGACTGTTGTGTAGAGTGCTCTATAGTGACTGTTGTTGTAGGTGCTCTATAATGACTGTTGTTGGTAGAGTGCTCTATAGTGACTGTTGTTGGGTAGAGTGCTCTATAGTGACTGTTGCTGGGTAGGTGCTCTATAGTGACTGTTGCTGGGTAGGTGCTCTATACTGACTGTTGTTGGGTAGGTGCTCTATAATGACTGTTGTTGGTAGAGTGCTCTATAGTGACTGTTGTTGGGTAGAGTGCTCTATAGTGACTGTTGCTGGGTAGGTGCTCTATAGTGACTGTTGTTGGGTGGTGCTCTATAGTAACTGTTGTTGGGTGGGTGCTCTATAGTGACTGTTGTTGTGTAGAGTGCTCTATAGTGACTGTTGTTGGTAGTGCTCTATAGTGACTGTTGCTGGGTAGGTGCTTTATAGTGACTGTTGTTGGTAGAGTGCTCTATAGTGACTGTTTTGGGTAGAGTGCTCTATAGTGACTGTTGTTGGGTAGGTGCTCTATAGTGACTGTTGTAGGTGCTCTATAATGACTGTTGTTGGTAGAGTGCTCTATAGTGACTGTTGTTGGGTAGAGTGCTCTATAGTGACTGTTGTTGTGTAGAGTGCTCTATAGTGACTGTTGTTGGGTAGAGTGCTCTATAGTGACTGTTGTTGGGTAGGTGCTATAGTGACTGTTGTTGGTGCTCTATAGTGACTGTTGTGTAGAGTGCTCTATAGTGACTGTTGTTGGTAGAGTGCTCTATAGTGACTGTTGTTGTGTAGAGTGCTCTATAGTGACTGTTGTTGGGTAGGTGCTCTAGTGACTGTTGTAGGTGCTCTATACTGACTGTTGTTGTGTAGAGTGCTCTATAGTGACTGTTGTTGGGTAGGTGCTCTAGTGACTGTTGGGTAGTGCTCTATACTGACTGTTGTTGGTGGGTGCTCTATAGTGACTGTTGTTGTGTAGAGTGCTCTATAGTGACTGTTGCTGGGTAAAGTGCTCTATAGTGACTGTTGCTGGGTAGAGTGCTCTATAGTGACTGTTGTTGGGTGGGTACTCTATAGTGACTGTTGTTGGGTAGGGTGCTCTATAGTGATTGTTGTGGTGTAGAGTGCTCTGTACTGACTGTTGCTGGGTAGAGAGCTTTCTAGTGACTGATGTTGGGTACGTGCTCTATAGTGACTGTTGCTGGGTAGAGTGCTCTATAGTGACTGTTGTTGGGTAGGTGCTCTATAGTGACTGTTTTGGGTAGGTGCTCTATAGTGACTGTTGCTGGGTAGGTGCTCTAGTGACTGTTGGGTAGGTGCTCTAGTGACTGTTGTTGGTAGAGTGCTCTATAGTGACTGTTGTTGGGTAGAGTTCTCTATAGTGACTGTTTTTGGGTCTTTGCTTTATACTATCTGTTGTTGGGTAGGATGTTCTATATTCACTGTTGTTGAATAGAGTTCTCTAGATAGTGACTGTTGTTGGGTAGGTGCTCTATAGTGACTGTTGTTGGGTGGGTGCTCTATAGTGACTGTTGGGTAGGTGCTATAGTGACTGTTGCTGGGTAGGTGCTCTATAGTGACTGTTGTTGGGTAGAGTGCTCTATAGTGACTGTTGCTGGGTAGGTGCTCTATAGTGACTGTTGCTGGGTAGGTGCTCTATAGTGACTGTTGTTGGGTAGAGTGCTCTATAGTGACTGTTGTTGGTAGGTGCTCTATAGTGACTGTTTTGGGTAGGTGCTTTATAGTGACTGTTGCTGGGTAGGTGCTCTATACTGACTGTTGTTGGGTGGGTGCTCTATAGTGACTGTTGTTGGGTAGGTGCTCTATAGTGACTGTTGTTGGTGCTCTATAGTGACTGTTGTTGTAGGTGCTCTAGTGACTGTTGTGGTAGGTGCTCTATAGTGACTGTTTTGGGTAGGTGCTCTACAGTGACTGTTGTTGGGTAGGTGCTGTAAAATGACTGTTGTTGAGTAGGGTGCTTTATACTGACTGTTGTTGGGTAGGTGCTTTATAGTGACTGTTGTTGTGTGAAGTGCTGTATAGTGACTGTTTCTGAATAAAGTACTCTGTAGTGACAGTTGTTGGATAGTTGCTCTATAGTGACTGTTGTTGGGTAGAGTGCTCTATACTGACTGTTGTTTAGTAGGTGCTCTATAGTGACTGTTTTTGGTAGGTGCTTTATAGTGACTGTTGTTGGGTAGGTGCTTTATAGTGACTGTTGTTGGGTAGGTGGTCTATAGTGACTGTTGTTGGGTAGAGTGCTCTATACTGACTGTTGTTGGGTAGGTTCTCTATAGTGACTGTTGTTGAGTAGATGCTTTATAGAGACGGTTGTTGGGTAGGAGCTTTATACTGACTGTTGTTGGTAGGTGCTCTAGTGACTGTTGTTGGGTAGGTGCTCTATAGTGACTGTTGTTGGGTAGAGTGCTCTATAGTGACTGTTGTTGGGTAGGTGCTCTATAGTGACTGTTGTTGTGTAGAGTGCTCTATAGTGACTGTTGTTGGGTAGGTGCTCTATAATGACTATTAATGGGTAGAGTGCTGTCTAGTGACTCTTGTTGGTAGGGTGCTCTATAGTGACTGTTGCTGAATAGGGTGCTCTATACTGACTGTTGTTGGGTGGGTGCTTTATGCAGACTGTTGCTGAGTGGAGTGCTTTATAGTGACTGTTGCTGGTGCGGTACTCTATAGTTACTGTTGTTGGGTAGAGTGCTCTATAGTGACTGTTTTGGGTAGGTGCTCTATAGTGACTGTTGTTGGGTAGAGTGCTCTATAGTGACTATTGTTGGGTAGGGTGCTCTATAGTGATTGTTGTTGGGTAGAGTGCTCTATAGTGACTGTTGTTGGGTAGAGTGCTCTATAGAGCACCTACCCAACAACAGTCACTATAGAGCACTCTACCCAACAACAGTCACTATAGAGCACCTACCCAACAACAGTCACTATAGAGCACCTACCCAACAACAGTCAGTATAGAGCACCTACACAAGAACAGTAAGTATAAAGCACCTATTCAACAACAGTCACTACAGAGTGCACCCTGCACAACAGTCACTATAGAGCACTCTACCCAACAACAGTAACTTATACAGCACTGCACCCAACAACAGTCAGCACAGAGCACCCTTTTCAGAAATAGTCACTATAGAGCACCTACCCAACAATAGTCACTATAGAACATTCTGTTGAACAAAACTCAGTATAGAGCACCTTATCCAAAAACAGTCACTGTAGAGCACTCTACAAAGCAACAGTCACTAGAAAGCTCTCTACCCAACAAAAGTCACTACAAAGCACTCCACCCAACAACAGTCACTTTACAGCACTCCACCCAACAACAGTACCTATAGAGCATCTTCCAAACAACAGTAAGTAAAGAGCACCCTACACAACAACAGGCAGTATAAAGCACCTTCCCAACCACAGTCACTTTTTAGCACTCCAACCAAGAGTTACTACAGAGTATCTACCCAACAACAGTCACTATAGAGAACTCAACCCAGCAAGTGTCACTATAGAGCACTCCACCAACAACAGTCACTATAGAGCACCCTACCCAGCAACAATCACTATAGAGCACCATACTCAACAACAGTCACAATAGAGTACACTACCAACATCAATCACTATAAAACATTCTACCAACAACAGTCACTATAGAGCACCACATACAACAAGAGTCACTATAGGACACCTACACAACAGTCACTATGGAGCACTTACCCAACAACAGTCACTAGAGAGCACCTATTCAACAACAATCACTCTAAAGCAGCTACCCAACAACAGTCACTATACAGAACTCTACCAAGAGCAATCACTATAGAACACCATACCCAACAATAGTTACTATAGAGCACACTATTCATCAAAGTCAGTATAGAGCACCTACCCAACAACATTCACTATAGAGCTCTCTAATCATAAACAGTCATTATAGAGCACTCTATCCAGCAACAGTCATAATAGTGCACCCTTTCCAAGAACAGTCAGTAGAGAGCACTCTACCCAAAAACAGTCATCATAGAGCACCTGAACAAAAACAGTCACTATAGAGCACTCTACCCAGGAACAGTCACTATAGAGCACCTACCCAACAAAAGTCACTGTGGAGCACTTAATTCAGAAACAGTCACTACAGAGCATGTATTCTACAACAGTCACTATAGTGCACCCTACCCAGCAACAGTCACTATAGAGCACCTCACCCAACAACAGTCTATAGAGCACCTACCAACAACAGTCACTATAGAGCACCTACCAACAACAGTCATTATAGAGCACCTACCCAACAACAGTCACTATAGAGCACCCAACAACAGTCACTAGAGCACTCTACCCAAAACAGTCACTATAGAGCACTCCACCCAACAACAGTCACTATAGAACATCCTACCCAGCAACAATCACTATAGAGCACTCTACCCAACAAAATTAACTATAGAGCACTCCACCCAGCAGCAGTCACTATATAGCCCTCTACCCAACAACCGTCACTATACAGCAGCCTACCCAACAACAGTCACTACAGAGCAAAATACCCAACAATATTCACTATAGAGCACCCTCTCCATCAACAGTCTATATAAGCACTCCAGCCAACAGCAATCATTATAGAGCATTCTAAACAACAACAGTCACTATAAAGCACCTATGAACAAAAGTCAGTATAGAGCAACCTACCCAACAACAGTCATTATAAAGCACCTACCCAACAAGTGTCATTGTAGAGCCTTCTAGTAAGCAACAGTCACTACAGAGAACACTACTCAGCAATATTTACTATAGAGTACACTCTGCAAAAACCGTCAATATAGAGCACTCCACCAACAACAGTCATTATAGAGCACCCTACACAATAACAGTCACTATAGATCACTTACCCACCAAAAGTCACTATAGAGCAGCCTAGGCAGGAATAGTCACTATAGAGCACCCTACCCAGCAACAGTCACTATAAAGCACTCTACTTAACAACAGTCAGTATAAAGCACTTTACCCAACAACAGTCACTATAGAGCACCCTACTTAACAACAGTCACTATAGAGTACCTACCCAACAACAGTCACTGCAGAGCTCTCTACCCACCAACAGTCAGTATAGAACACACTACACAAAAACAGTTATTATGGAGCACTTTACCCAACAACAGTCACTATAAAGCACTCTATGGAACAAAAGTTACTACAGAGCACCTTAATCAACAACAGTAACTATAGAGTACCTACCAAAATAGTGTCACTATAAAGCACCTTATTCAGCAATAGTCAGCATAGAGCACTGCACCCAGCAACAGTCACTATAGAGCACCATACTAAGCAATAGTCAGTATAGAGCACCATACATAACAAAAGACATTATAGAGCACCTACACAACAACAGTCACTATAGAACACTCTACCCAACAAGAGTCACTATAGAGCACTCCACCCAACAACAGTCACTCTAGAGCACCTACCAAGCAACGGTCAGTATAGAGCACCTACACAAAAACAGTCACTATAGAGAACTCTACCCAACAACAGTCACTATAGAGCACCTAGCACAACAACAGTCCCTATAGAGCACTTCACCCAACAACAGTCACTATAGAGCACCTACACAACAACAGTCAGTATAGAGCACCTACCCAACAATAGTCACTATAGAGCACCTACCCACAACAGTCACTGTAGAGCACCTACCCAACAACAGTCACTATAGCACTACCCAACAACAGTTACTATAGAGCACCTACCCAACAACAGTCATTATAAAGCACTCTACAAAGCAACAGTCACTATAGAGCACCCCACCAACAACAGTCACTATAGAGCACCTACCCAACAACAGTCACTATAGAGCACCATACCCAACAACAGTCACTATAGAGCACACTACCCAACAACAATCACTATAGAGCACTCTACCAACAACAGTCACTATAGAGCACCTACAACAACAGTCACTATAGAGCACTCCACCCAACAACAGTAACTATAGAGCACCTACTCAACAACAGTCACTATAGAGCACTCTACAACAACAGTCACTATAGAGCACCTACCACAACAGTCACTATAGAGCACCTACAACAACAGTCACTATAGAGCACTCTACCCAACAACAATCACTATAGAGCACACTACCAAACACCAGTCCTTATAGAGCACCTACCCAACAACAGTTACTATAGAGCACTGTACACAACAGCAGTCACTGTAGAGCACCCCACCAAACAACAGTAACTATAGAGCACTACCCAACAACAGTCACTATACAGCACCCCACCCAGCAACAGTCAGTATAGAGCACCTACCCAACAACAGTTACTGTAGAGCCATCAACCCAAAAACAGTCACTAGAGAGCACTCGACACAACAGCAGTCACTATAGAGCACTCTACCCAGCAACAGTCACTATAGAACACCTACCAACAAAAGTCACTGTGGAGCACTTAATTCAGAAACAGTCACTACAGAGCATATTCTACAGCAGTCACTACAGAGCAACCTACCCAGAAACAGTCACTATAGAGCACCACACCCAACAACAGTCACTATAAAACTCTCTTCCCAGCAACAGTCAGTATAGAGCACCCAACAACAGTAACTATAGAGCACCTACCCAGAAACCGTCACTATAGAGCACTCTACCCAGCAACAATCACTATAGAGCACTCTACCCAACAACAGTAACTATAGAGCACCCTACCCAACAGCAGTCACTATAGAGCACTCTACCCAACAACTGTCACTATAGAGCACCCTACCCAACAACAGTCACTACAGAGCAACATACCCAACAATATCACTATAGAGCATCCTCCCCAACAATAGTCTATATAAGCACTACAGCCAACAACAATCATTATAGAGCATTCTAAAAAACAACAGTCACTTTAAAGCACCTACCCAACAAAAGTCAGTTTAGAGCCACCTACCCAACAACAGTCAGTATAGAGCACCTACCCAACAACTGTCACTATAGAGCACTCTACCAACAACAGTCACTACAGAGCACCCTACCCAACAATAGTCACTATAGAGTACACTCTACAACAACAGTCACTATAGAGCACCCACCAACAACAGTCATTATAGAGCACCCTACACAATAACAGTCACTATAGAGCACTACCCAACAACAGTCACTATAGAGCACCCACAACAGTCACTATAGAGCACTCTACCCAACAACAGTAACTATAGAGCACCTACAAAACAGTCACTATAGAGCACCCTACACAACAGTCACTATAGAGCACCCTACACAACAACAGTCACTATAGAGCCTTATACTCAACAACAGTCACTATAAAGCACCTACCCAACAACAGTCATTATAGAGCCACCTACCCAACAACAGTCACTATAGAGCACCCTACCCAGCAACAGTCACTATAGAGCACTCTACACAACAGTCACTATATAGCACTATACACAACAACAGTCACTACACAACAGTCACTGTAGAGCACCCTACACAACAGTCACTACAGAGCACCCTACCCAACAACAGTCATTATAGAACACTTTACCCAACAGAAGTCACCATAGAGCTTTTACCCAACAATAATCACTATAGAGCACTCCACCCAACAACAGTCACTCTGGAGCACCTACCCATAAACAGTCACTATAGAGCACTCTAACCATCAACAGTCACTATAGAGCACTCTAACCAGCAACAGTCACTATAGAGCATTCTATCCAACACCAGTCACAATAGAACCCACTACCCATCAACAGTCACTACAGAGCACCTACCCAACAACAGTAACTATAGTGCACCCTACCAACAACAGTCATTATTGAGCACTTACAAAACAACAGTCACTAAAGAACACTCTGCCCAAAAACATTCACTATAGAGCACTCTACACAATAGTCCATAGACAACACTTCACCAAACAACAGTCACTATATAGCACTGTAATCAACAACAGTCACTATAGGGAACCCCACACAACAGTCACTATAGAGCACCATACCTAACAGTCACTATAGATTACTCTACCAAAAAACAGTCACTGCAGAGCACCTTACCAAGCAACAGTCACAATATAGCACCCCACCCAACCACAGTCACTGTAGTGTACCTACCCAACAACTGTCACTATAGAGCACCCCACCCAACAACAGTCACTATAGAGTACCTACCCAACAACAGTCACTATAGAGCACTCTACCCAACAACAGTCACTATAGAGCACTCTACCCAGCAACAGTCACTATAGAGAACCCTACACAACAACAGTCAGTATAGAGCACCCTACCCAACAGCAGTCACTATAGAGCACCCTACACAACAACAGTCACTATAGAGCACCTACCCAACAAGAGTCACTATAGAGCACCCAACAATAGTCACTATAGAGCACCTACCCAGCAACAGTCACTATAAAGCACTCTACCCAGCAACAGTCACTATAGAGCACTCTACCCAACAACAGTCACTATAGAGCACCCTACTAACAACAGTCACTATAGAGTACCTACCCAACAACAGTCACTGCAGAGCTCTCTACCCACCAACAGTCAGTATAGAACACACTACGCAAAAACAGTTATTATGGAGCACTTTACCCAACAACAGTCACTATAGAGCACTCTACCGAACAAAAGTCACTATAGAGCACCTTAATTAACAACAGTCACTATAGAGTACCTACCAAAATCTGTCACTATAGAGCACTTTACCCAGCAACAGTCAGTATAGAGCACTTCACCCAGCAACAGTCACTATAGAGCACCCTACCCAGCAACAGTCAGTATAGAGCACCCTACACAACAACAGTCATTATAGAGCACCCTACACAACAACAGTCACTATAGAGCACTCTACCCAACAACAGTCACTATAGAGTACTCTACCCAACAACAGTCACTATAGAGCACTCCACCCAACAACAGTCACTCTGGAGCACCTACCCATCAACAGTCACTATAGAGCCCTCTACCCAACAACAGTCACTATAGAGCACTCTACCCAGCAACAGTCACTATAGAGCATTCTATCCAACATCAGCTATAGTAGAGCCTGCTACCCAGCAACAGTCACTATAAAGCATTCTACCCAGCAACAGTCATTATAGAGCATCCCACTTAGCAACAGTGAGTATAGAGCACCCTACCCAGCAACACTCACTATAGAGCACCGTACACAAAAGCATTCACTATATATTACCCTACCATCAACAGTCACTATAGAGCACCAACCAAAAACAGTCATTATAGAGCACCTACACAACAGTCACTATAGAGCACCCTACAACAACAGTCACTATAGAGCACTCTACCAACAACAGTCACTACAGAGCACCCTACACAACAACAGTCACAATATAGCACCCCACCCAACACAGTCACTATAGAGCACCCTACCCAACAACAGTAACTATAGAACACTCTACCCAACATCTGTCAGTGTAGAGCACCCCACCCAACAACAGCCACTATAGTAAGTACTCAACAACAGTCAATATAAAGCACTATACACAGCAACAGTCACTGTAGAGTACTTCACCCAGCAACAGTCACTATAGAGCACCTACCAACAACAGTCACTATAGAGCACCTACCAACAGTCACTATAGAGCACCTACCCAACAACAGTCACAATAGAGCACCCTACCCAACAATAGTCACTATAGAGCACCAACCAACAACAGTCACTATAGAGCACCTACCAACAGTCACTATAGAGCACCATACCCAACAACAGTTACTATAGAGCACTACCAACAACAGTAACTATAGAGCACCCTACACAAAAGTCACTATAGAGCTCCTATAACAACAGTCACTATAGAGCACTACAAAAAACAGTCACTATAGAGCACACAACAACAGTCACTATAGAGCACTCACAACAACAGTCACTATAGAGCACACCAACAACAGTCTATAGAGCACTCAAAACAGTCACTATAGAGCACTGTACAAAACAACAGTCACTATAGAGCACCTAAACAACAGTCACTATAAAACACCTACAACAGTCACTAGAGCACCCACCAACAACAGTCACTATAGAGTACCCAAAACAGTCACTATAGAACACCCCACCCAAAAACACTCAATATACAGCACTCTATTTTGCAACAGTCACTACACAGCACCTACACAATAACAGTAACTACAGAGCACCCTACTCAACAACAGTCACAATAGAGCACCTCACACAACATCAGTCACTGTAGAGTACCTACCAAACAACAGTTATGAAAGAGCTCCCTTCACAACATCAGTCAGTATAGAGCACCCTACATAACAGCAGTCACTATAGAGCACCCTACAAATAACAATCACTATAGAGCACCCTACCCAACAATAGTCACTAGAGAACTCTCACCCAGAAACAGTCACCATAGAGCACCCTACTCAGCAACAGTCACTACAGAGCACCCTACCAATAACAATCACTATAGAGCACCCTACCCAACAATAGTCACTATAGAGCACCCTACCAATAACAGTCACTATAGAGCACTCTACCCAAAACAGTCACTAGAGAACACTCCACCCAGAAACAGTCACCATAGAGCATTGTACCCAGCAACAGTCAGCATAGAGCACTCTACTCAACCATAGTCATTATAGAGCACCCTACCCAGCAACAGTCACTATAGAACACCCTAACAAACAAGAGTCACTATGAAGAACTCCACAAAACCGTAACAATAACGCACCTTACTCAACAATAGTCACTATCTAGAGCACTATATTCAACAACAGTCACTATAGAGCACTCTACCAACCACAGTCACTATAGAGTACCCTACTGAACAACTGTCACTCTAGAGCACTTTAACGAACAATCACTATAGAGCACACTACCCAACTAAATTTATTATAGTGCACCCTACCCAACAGCAGTAACTATTTAGAGCACTGTATGCAACAACAGTCACTGTAGAGCACCCCACTCAGCAACAGAAACTATCTATAGCACTTTACCCAACATCAATCACTATACAGCACCCCACCCAGTAATTGTCAGTATACAGCACCCTATCGAACAACTGTTACTCTAGAGCACTCCACCGAAAAATTCCTATAGAGCACACTACCAAACCAGTCACTGTGCTACCAAACCAGTCACAACAGTCACTGTATAGCACCATACCCAACAACAGTCACTATAGAGCCCTTTACCCAACAGCAGTTACTATGGAGCACTCTACCCAATAACTGTCACTATAGAACCCTCTACACAACAATATTTACTATGGAAACCTTACACAGAAAAAGTGGCTGTGGAGCACTCCACCCAACAACAATCACTGTAGAGCACCCTAACCACAAACAGTATATAGCACCTACACAACAACAGTCATGATAGAGCACTCTACCCAACAATGGTCAGTGCAGAGCATGCTCAACAACAGTCACTATAAAGCACTTTATTCAAGAACAGTCACTAAAGAGAACCTACACAACAAGAGTCATTCTAGAGCCCTTTAATCAAAAACAGTCACTATGGTGTACTCTACACAACAACAGTCACGAAAGACCACACTACACATTAACAGTCACTATAGAGCATCTACCCAAGAAGGGTTACTGTAGAGCCCTTTACCAAGCAACAGTCACTGTAGAGCATTCTACCCAGCGAAAGTCACTATAGAGCACCCCACCAAGCAACAGTCACTATGAAGAACCCAACCTAACAACAGTCAGCATAGAGCACCCTACCAAATAACAGTCACTATAGAACACCCTACTCAACAACAGTCACTGTATAGCACCCTACCAACAGTCACTATAGAGCACCCTACCCAACAGTCACTATAGAGCACACTACACAACAGTCACTATAGAGCACACTACACAACAGTCATTATAAAGAAACCTACCAAACAACCGTTACTATAAATATTACTCTACCCAACAATAGTCACTATAGAGCACCTCACCCAGCAACAGTCAGTATAGAGCACCTACCAACAGTCACTATAGCACCTACCAACAGTCACTATAGAGCACTCAACAACAGTCACTATAGAGCACCCTACCCAGCAACAGTCACTATAGAGCACTCTACCCAACAACAGTCAATATAGAGCACCTACCAACAGTCACTATAGAGCACTACCCAACAATAGTCACTATAGAGCACCCAACAACAGTCAATATAAAGCACTCCAGCCAAGAACAGTCACTATAGAGCACCCTACAAATAACAATCACTATAGAGCACTCTACACAACAGTCACTATAGCACCTACCAACAGTCACTATAGAGCACCCTACCCAACAACAGTCAATATAGAGCACCCTACAAATAACAATCACTATAGAGCACCTACAACAGTCACTATAGCACCTACCAACAACAGTCAGTATAGAGCACCCTACAAATAACAATCACTATAGAGCACCTACCAACAGTCACTATAGAACACTCTACCCAACAACAGTCACTATAGAGCACTCAACAACAGTCACTGCACCTACAACAGTCACTATAGAGCACCTACCCAATAACAGTCACTATAGAACCCTCTACACAACAATAGTCAATATACAGCACCTACACTACAACTGTCACTATAGAGCACCCTACCCAACAACAATCACTGTAGAGCACCCTAACCACAAACAGTATATAGCACCTACACAACAACAGTCATGATAGAGCACTCTACCCAACAATGGTCAGTGCAGAGCATGCTCAACAACAGTCACTATAAAGCACTTTATTCAAGAACAGTCACTAAAGAGAACCTACACAACAGTCACTATAGAGCACTGTACCAAAAACAGTCACTATGGTGTACTCTACACAACAACAGTCACGAAAGACCACACTACACATTAACAGTCACTATAGAGCACTCTACCCACAACAGTCACTGTAGAGCACCCCACCCAACAACAGTCACTGTAGAGCACCCTAACCACAAACAGTATATAGCACCTACACAACAACAGTCATGATAGAGCCCTCTATCCAATAACAGTCACTATAGAGCACTACCCAACAACAGTCACTATAAAGCACTTTATTCAAGAACAGTCACTAAAGAGAACCTACACAACAAGAGTCATTCTAGAGCCCTTTAATCAAAAACAGTCACTATGGTGTACTCTACACAACAACAGTCACGAAAGACCACACTACACATTAACAGTCACTATAGAGCACCCTACCCAGCAAAGTCACTATAGAGCACCCTACCCAACAACAGTCACTATAGAGCACTCTACCCAGCAACAGTCACTGTAGAGCACCCCACCTAGCAACAGTCACTATGACAAACCCAACCTAGCAACAGTCAGCATAGAGCACCCTACTGAACAACAGTCACTATAGAGCATCCTACCCAACAACAGTCACTGTAGAGCACCCTACCAACAACAGTCACTATAGAGCACCCTACCCAACAGTCACTATAGAGCACACTACACAACAGTCACTATAGAGCACCCTACCCAACAACAGTCACTATAGAGCACTACCCAACAACAGTCACTATAGAGCACCTCACCCAGCAACAGTCAGTATACAGCACCTCACCCAACAACAGTCACTATAGAGCACACAACACAACAATCACTATAGGGCACACAACTCAAAACCAGTAACTATAGAGCACCCTACCCAACAACAGTCCGCATAGATCACCCCAACAAACAACAGTCACTTTAGAGCCCTCTATCCAACAGCTGTCACTATGAAGAACCCTACCCACCAACCGTCACTGTGGAGCATCTACCCAACAGCCATCACTATAGAGTACTCTACCCAGCAACAGACACCATGGCGCACTCCACGCAACAATATTCACTATAGAGCATGCTACACAGCAACAGTCACTATAGAGCACCTACTCAACAAAAGTCACTAAAAGCACCCTATGCAATAACATTCACTGTAAAGCACCCTACACAGAAAAAGTCACTATAGAGCACCCTACCCAACAACAGTAACTATAGTGAACCCAGAAACTTTTGTGTAGGTACTCTATAGTGACTGTTCTTCAATAGGGTGCTCTATACTGACTGTTTTTGGGTACAGTGTTTTATAATGACTGTTGTTGGGAAGGTGCTCTATACTGACTGTTGTTGGGTAGGGTGCTCTATAGTGACTGTTGTTGGGTAGGGTGCTCTATACTGACTGTTGCTAGATAGGGTTCTCTATAGTGATTGTTGTTAAATACATGTTCAGTTAACTGTTGATGTGTAGAGTACTCTATAGTGACTGTTGTTTGGTAGCTGCTGTATAGTGACTGTTGCTGTGTAGGGTGCTCTATAGTGACTGTTGTTGGGTAGGTGTACTTCACTGACTGCTGTTGGGTGTGGTGCTCTATCATGACTTATGTTCAGTAGAGTGCTCTAAAAGCGACTGATTTTGGGTGGAGTGCTCGATCGTGACTGTTTTGCATAGTGCTCTATAGTGAGTGTTGTTGGTTACAAAGCTCTATACTGACTGTTGCTGTGTAGGGTGCTCTATAGTGACTGTTGTTGGGTAAGGTGCTTTATAGTGTTTGTTGTTGGGTAGTGTGCTCTATAGTGTCTGTTGATAAGGAGGTGTCCTATACAGGATGTTCTCGTGTAAAGTGACCTATAGTAACTGTTGTTGTGTAGAATACTCTATAGTGATTATTATTTGGTAGGGTGCTCTATAGTGTCTATTGTTTGGATGATACTCTATACTGTCGGTTGTTGGGTAGGTACTATATAGTGAATGTTGATTGGTGGAGTGCTTTATAGTGACTGTTGTTGGGTAGGGTGCTCTATAGTGACTGTTGATTTGTAGGGTGTTTTTTAGTGACTGTTATTGGGTAGAATGCTCTATAGTGACATTTGTTGGGTAGGGTGCTCTATAGTGACTGTTGTTGAGTAGCATGCTTTATAGTGACTGTTGCTAAGTAGGATGCTCTATAGTGACTGTTTATCAGAAGGGTGCTCTTTACTGTTTCTTAGTGGGGTGCTCTATAGGGACTGTTTTTACATAAAGTGCTCTAGATAGTTTCTGTTGTTATGTAGGGTAGTCTATTGTGACTGTTTTTGTGTAGGGTTCTCTACAGTGACTGTTTTTTTGAGAGTGCTTTATGGTGACTGTTGTTGAGAAGGGTGCTCTATAATGACTGTTGTTGGGTAGGTGCTCTATAGTGACTGTTTTTTGGTAGGGTGCTGTATAGTGACTTTTGTTTGGTATGGTGCTCTATAGTAACTGATTCTGGGTAGAGTGCTCTATAGTGACTGTTGTTGGATAGGTGCTCTTTAGTGACTGTTTTTGTGTAGGTACTCCATAGTGACTGTTGTTGTGTAGGTGCTTTATAGTGACTGTTGTTAGTGAGGTGCTCTATAGTGACTGTTGTTTGGGAGGGTGCTCTATAGTGACTATTGATGGTAGGATGATCTATAGTGAATATTGTTGTGTAGGGTGCTATATAGTGACTGATGTTGGGTACTGTGCTTTATAGTGTCTGTTGCTAGGTGGGCTGCTCTATAGTGACTGTTATTAAGTAAAGTGCTCTATTGTGACTCTTATTGGGTAAAGGGCCTTATAGTGACCCTTGTGTCAATGCTTTATAGTGACTGTTGTAGTGTATGTGCTCTATAGTGTCTGTTGTTAATGAGAGGGCTCTATAGTGACTGTTTTTGTAGAGTAATCTATAGAGACTCTTTTCGTGTACAGTGCTCGTAGTGACTGTTCTTGGGTCAATGATTCTATAGTGACTATTTTTGGGTGGATTGCTTATAGTGATAGTTGCTGGTTAGGGTGCTCTATAGTGACTGTTGTTGGGTGGAGTTCTCTATAGCGACTGCTCTTGGGTAGGGTACTCTATAGTGACTGTTGTTGATAGGTGCACTTCACTGACTGCTGTTGGGTGTGGTGCTTTACCATGACTTATGTTCAGTAGAGTGCTCTAAAGTGACTGTTTTGGGTGGAGTGCTCGATCGTGACTGTTGTGCAGAGTGCTCTATAGTGACTGTTGTTGGGTAAAATGCTCCATAGTGACTGTTGTTGCATAGGTGCTCTATAGTGACTTTTGCTGTGTAGGTCCTTTATAGTGACTGTTGTTGGGTGGGGTGCTGTAAAGTGACTGTTGCTAAGCCGAGTACTCTATACTGACTGTTGTGTAGGTGCTTTATAATGACTGTTGCTGGGTAGTGTGCTCTATATTGATTGTTGTTGGATAGGTGTTCTATAGGGACTGTTATAAGGTAGAGTGCTCTATTGTGTCTGATGTTGGGTATAGTGCTCTATAGTTACTTTTGCTGTGTAGGGTTCTTTATAGTGACTGTTGTTGGGTAGGTGCTCTGTAGTGACTGTTGTTGGATAGGTGCACTTCACTGACTGCTGTTGGGTGTGGTGCTTTACCATGACTTATGTTCAGTAGAGTGCTCTAAAAGTGACTGGTTTTGGGTGGAGTGCTCGATCGTGACTGTTGTGCAGAGTGCTCTATAGTGAGTGTTGTTGGTTATGAAGCTCTATACTGACTGTTGCTTCATAGGCTGCTCTATAGTGACTGTTGTTGGGTAAGGTGCTCTATAGTGTTTGTTGTTGGGTAGCATGCTCTATAGTGTCTGTTGATAAGGAGGTGCCCTATACAGGCTGGTCTCGTGTGGAGTGACCTATAGTAACTCTTGTTGTGTAGAATACTCTATAGTGATTATTGTTTGGTAGGGTGCTCTATAGTGTCTTTTGTTTGGATGATACTCTATACTGTCGGTTGTTGGGTAGGTACTATATAGTGAATGTTGTTTGGTGGAGTGCTTTATAGTGACTGTTGGGTAGGGTGCTCTATAGTGACTGTTGATTTGTAGGGTGTTTTTTAGTGACTGTTATTGGGTAGAGTGCTCTATAGTGACATTTGTTGGGTAGGGTGCTCTATAGTGACTGTTATTGAGTAGCATGCTTTATAGTGACTGTTACTAAGTAGGATGCTCTATAGTGACTATTTATCAGAAGGGTGCTCTTTACTGACTGTTGCTTAGTGGGGTGCTATATAGGGACTGTTTTTGCATAGAGTGCTCTAGATAGTTTCTGTTGTTATGTAGGGTGGTCTATTGTGACTGTATTTGGGTAGGGTGCTCTACAGTGACTGTTTTTTGGGAGAGTGCTTTATGGTGACTGTTGTTGAGAAGGGTGCTCTATAATGACTGTTGTTGGGTAGGTGCTCTATAGTGACTGTTTTTGGTAGGGTGCTGTATAGTGACTTTTGTTTGGTATGGTGCTTTATAGTAACTGTTCTGGGTAGAGTGCTCTATAGTGACTGTTGTTGGTAGGTGCTTTATAGTGACTGTTGTTGTGTAGGTGCTCCATAGTGACTGTTGTTGTGTAGGTGCTCTATAATGACTGTTGTTGGGTAGGTGCTCTATGGTGACTGTTGTTTGGGAGGGTGCTCTATAGTGACTCTTGATGGTAGGGTGATCTATAGTGAATATTGTTGTGTAGGGTGCTACATAGTAACTGATGTTGGGTAGTGTGCTTCATAGTGTCTGTTGCTAGGTGGGCTGCTCTATAGTGACTGTTATTAAGTGGAGTGCTCTATTGTGACTCTTGTTGGGTAAAGGGCTTTTAGTGACGCTTGTGTAGATGCTTTATAGTGACTGTTGTAGTGTATGTGCTCTATAGTGTCTGTTGTTAATGAGAGGGCTCTATAGTGACTGTTCTTTTGTAGAGTAGTCTAAAGAGACTCTTTTCGTGTACAGTGCTCCATAGTGACTGTTCTTGGGTCAATGATTCTATAGTGACTATTTTTGGGTGGAGTGCCTATAGTGATAGTTGCTGGTTAGGGTGCTCTATAGTGACTGTTGTTGGGTGGAGTTCTCTATAGTGACTGCTCTTGGGTAGGGTACTCTATAGTGACTATTACTGGTTAGGTTCTTTGTAGTGACTGTTTTTGCATGGTGTGCTCTATAGTGACTGTTTTTGAGTAGGGTTCTATCAGTACTGTTTTTTGTTAGGGTGCTCTATAGTGACTGTTGTTGGGTGGAGTGCTCTATAGTGTCTGTTACTGCATAGAATGCCTTATAGTTAATGTTGTTGGGAAGGTGCTCTATAGTGACTGTTGTTTGGAGGGGTGCTTTTTAGTGACTGTTATTGGTAGGGTGCTCTTTAGTGACTGTTGTTGGGTAGGTGCTCTATAGTGTCTGTTGTTGGGTAGGTGCTCTATAGTGACTGTTTTGGGTGGAGTGCTCTATAGTGACTGTTGGGTAGGTGCTCTATAGTGACTGTTGTTGGGTAGAGTGCTCTATAGTGACTGTTGTTGGGTGGAGTGCTCTATAGTGACTGTTGTTGGGTAGGGTGCTCTATAGTGTCTGTTGTTAATGAGAGTGCTCTATAGTGACTATTTTTGGGTGGAGTGCTCTATAGTGACTGTTGTTGGGTGAAGTGCTCTATAGTGACTGTTGTGTAGGGTGCTCTATAGTGACTGTTGTTGGGTAGGTGCTCTATAGTGACTGTTGTTGGGTAGGTGCTCTATAGTGACTGTTTTGCATGGGTGCTCTATAGTGACTGTTGTTTTGTACAGTGCTCTATAGTGACTGTTATTGGGTAGAGTGCTCTATAGTGACTGTTGTGTGGGGTGCTTTTTAGTGACTGTTATTGGTAGGGTGCTCTTTAGTGACTTTTTGAGGTGTGTTTACTGTGCCCTGTGTGTTTTTGTGGTGAGTGGTGTGCCTGTGTGAGGTGTCTGCACTGTGGATTGTCTGTGTGGTGAGTGGTTTCTCTCTGTGTGAAATGTATTTACTGTGCAGTGTGTGGTCAGTCGTGTGCCTGCATGAAGTTTCTTAAATGTGGAGTGTGTGTCATAAGTGGTGTGTGTGTGAGGTGTTTGCACTATGGAGTGTGTATGTGGTAACTGCTATGTGTCTGTGTGAGTTGTGTAATGTGGTGTGTGTTTGGTGAGTGGTGTGTCTGTGTAAAATGTTTGCACTGTGAAGTGTGTGTAATTAGTGGTGTGTGTGTGTGTGGAGTGTGTGCAGTGTGTGTTTGTGTTGTTAGTGGTTTGTGTCTGTGTGAGGTGTGTGCACTATGGAGTGTGTGTGTGTGTGTCTGTGTGAGTGTGTGTGTGCATTAAGTGTTGTGTGTCTGTGTGAGGTGTCTGCACTGTGGAGCGTGTGTGTCCTGAGTGGTGTGTGTGTGAAACGTGTGCACTATGGAGTGTGTGTGGTGACATCTGTGTGTCTGTGTGAGTTGTGTAAGTTGTGGAGTGTGTGTTTGATGAGTGGTGTGTGTCTGTGTGAAATGTGTGCACTGTGGAGTGTTATGTGTGTAGTGAGTGGTGTGTCTGTGTAAGTTGTGTGCCCTCTTTAATGTGTGAGTGGTGCATGTCTGTTTTAGGTGTGTGCACTGTGTAGTATGTGTGTGGAGTGTGTGCAGTGACTGGTGTGTGTCTGTGTGAGATGTCTGCACTGTGGAATGTGTGTTTGGTGAGTAGTGTGCCTGTGTAAGGTGTGTGCACTGTGTAGTATCCGTGTGATGAGTGGTGTGTGTCTGTGTGAGATATATTAACAGTGGAGTGTGAGTGTGCAGTGTGTGTGGTAAGTGGTGTGTGTCTTTGAAATGTGTCTGCACATTGTGTTATGTGGTGTGTATAAGTTGTGTGCACTCTAGATGTTGTGTGCATGGTATGTGCTTTGTGTCTGCATAAGGTGTGTGCACAGTAGAGTGTGTGTGTGCTGAGTGATATGTGTTTCTTTGTGGTGTGTGCACTGTGGAGTGCATGTGTATGGTGAGTTGTGTGTTTCTGTGTGAGGTGTGTGCATTGTGAAGAGTGTGTGTGGTGAGTGACTTCTGTCTGTGTGAGGTTTTCACATTATGCAGTGTATGTGTGTGGTGAGTGGTGTGTGTCTGTGTGAGGTGTGTGCACTGTGCAGTGTGTGTGGTGAATCTTGTGTGTCTGTGTGAGGTGTGCACTGTGGAGTGTGTGTTTTTGGTGAGTAGTATGCCTGTGTGTGTCTGCACTGTGGATTGTGTGTGTGTGTGAGTGGTTTGTGTCTGTGTGAAATGTATTTACTGTGCAGTGTGTGTGGTGAGTGGTGTGCCTGTGTGAGTTGTGTGAACTGTGGAGTGTGTGTCATAAGTGGTGTGGGTGTGTGAGGTGTTTGCACTATGGAGTGTGTATGTGGTAACTGCTATGTGTCTGTGTGAGTTGTGTAATGGTGGAGTGTGTGTTTGGTGAGTGGTGTGTCTGTGTAAAATGTGTGCACTGTGAAGTGTGTGTAATTAGTGGTGTGTGTCTGTGTAAGGTGTGTGCACTGTGCAGTGTGTGTTTGTGTTGTTAGTGGTTTGTGTCTGTGTGAGGTGTGTGCTATATGAAGTGTGTGTAATGAGTGGTGTGTGTCTGTGTGAGGTTTGTGCACTGTGGAGTGTGTGTGGTGAATCTTGTGTGTCTGTATGAGAAGTATGCAGTGTGGAGTGTGTGTGGAGTGTGTGCTGAGTGGTTTGTGTCTGTGTGGAGTGTCTACACTTTGGATTGTGTGTGCAGTTGGTGGTTTGTGTCTGTGTGAGGTGTGCACTGTGTAGTTTGCATGTGTGTTGAATGGTGTGTGTTTGTGTCAGGTGTGTGCACTGTGCAGTTTGTGTGTGTTTGTTTGGTGAGGGGTGTGTGTCTGTGTGAGCTCTGTGCACTGTGGAGTGTGTGTGTAGGTTGAGTGGTGTGTGTTTTTATTATGTGTGTGCAAAGTGCAGTGTGTGTGGTGTGTTTCTGTGTCAGGTGTGTGCACTGTGGAGTGTGTGGTCAGAGGTTTGTGTCTGTGTCAGGTGTGTGCACTGTGGAGTGTGTGCTTGTGGTGAGTAGTGTGACTGTGTGAGGTCTCTGCACTTTGGAATGTGTGTGGTGAGTGTTCTCTGTCTTTGTTATGTTTGTTCACTGTGCAGTGTGTGGTCAGTAGTGTTTCTGTATGAGGTGTCTTCACTGTGGATTGTGTGTGTCCTGAATGGTGTGTGTTTGTTAGATGTGTGCACTGTGTAGTATGTGTGTGTGGTGAGTGGTGTGTGTCTTTGTGAGGTGTGTGCACTGTGTAGTGTATTTGGTAGGTGGTATGTCTGTGTTTAATGTCTGCACTGTGGATTGTGTTTTTGGTGAGTGGTATGTGTGTGAGGTGTATGCACTGTGTAGTGTGTGTATGAGTTGTGTGTGTTTCTGTTAGGTCTGTGCACTGGGCAGTTTGTGTGTGTTTGTGTTGTTAGTGGTTTGTGTCTGTGTGAGGTGTGTGTACTGTGGAGTGTGTATGGTAGCTGGTATGTGTCTTTGTGAGGTATGTTCACTGTGCAGTGTGTGTTTGTGGTGCGTGGTGTGCCTGTGTGAGGTGTCTGCACTGCAGAATGTGTGTGGTGTTGAGTGCCTGTGTGTCTGTTGTTGGGTGAAGTGCTCTATAGTAACTTTTGTGGGGTAGAGTCCTCTATAGTGACTTTTGCTGAGTAGAGTGCTCTACAGTAACTGTTTTGTGGTAGGTCCTCTATATGGACTGTTGTTGGGTATGGTGCTCTAAAGTGACTGATGTTGGGTAGGGTCCTCTATAGTTACTGTTGTAGGGTAGGGTGCTCTATACTGACAGTTGTTAAATAGGTGTTTTAAAGAGACTGTTGCTGGGTAGTGTGCTTAATAGTTTCTGTTGTGGGTGGAGTGCTCTATAGTGACTGTTGCAGGGTAGAGTGCTCTAGAGTGACTGATGTTGACTACATGCTCTATAGTCACTGCTGCTGGGTAGGGTGATCTATAGGGGCTGTTTTTGCATAGGTGCTCTATAGTGACTATTTTTGGGTGGGCTCCTGTATAATGACTGTTGTTTGGTACAGTGCTCTATAGTGACTGTTGTTGGGTGGAGTGCTCTATAGTGTCTGTTGTTGTATAGAGTGCTCTATAGTGACTGTGGTTGGGTAGAGTACTCTATGGTGACTGATATTGGGTAGAGTGCTCTATAGTGACTGTTGCTGCATAGGGTACTCTATAGTCACTGTTGCTGGGTAGGGTGCTCTATAATGGCTGATGATAGGTAGGGTCCTCTATAGTTACTGTTGTTGGGTAGGATGCTCTATATTGACTGTTGTGTATATTGCTCTACATTGACTATTGCTTGGTAGTGTGCTCTACAGTCCTGTTGTGGGTGGGTGCTCTATACTGACTGTTGCTGGGTAGAGTGCTCTATAGTTACTGATGTTGGCTATGTGCTCTATAGTGACTGCTGCTGGGTAGGGTGCTCTATAGTGGCTGTTGTTGGGTATGTGCTCTATACTGACTGATGTTGGGTGGGGTGCTCTATAATGACTGTTGTTTGGTACAGTGCTCTATAGGTGACTGTTGTTGGATAGAGTGCTCTATAGTGACTGTTGTTGGTTAAGGTGATTTATAGTGACTGTTGTTGGTACAGATCTATAGTGACTGTTATTGAGTGGGTGCTCTATAGTGACTGTTATTGGGTATGGTGCTCTATAATGACTTTTGCTGGGTTGAGTGCTCTATGCTGACCCTTTTTTGTAGGGTGCTTTATACTGACTGTTGCTGGGTAGGGTGCTCTATGCTGACTGTTGTTGGGTAAGGTTCTCTACAGTGACTCTTGCTGGTTATAGTTTTCTATAGTGACTGTTGCTGATTATGGTCCTCCATAGTGACTAATTTTGGGTAGGAGCTCTATATTGTTTGCTGTTGGGTAGGGTGCTCTATAGTGACTCTGTTTTCCTAGGTGCTATATAGTGACTGCTGTTGGTGGGGTGCTCTAAACTGTTGGTTGTTGGGTAGGTGCTCTATAGTGACTGCTGCTGGGTACAGTGCACTATACACTGTTGCTGGGTAGAGTGCTCTAAAGTGACTGTTGCTGCATAGGGTGCTCTTTAGTGACTACTGTTGCATAGGTGCTTTATCGTGACTTGTTTCCTGGGGTGCTCTATAGTGACTGTTATTGAGTGGGTGCTCTATAGTGACTCTTGATGGGCAGGATACTCTATAGTGACTGTTGGGTAGGTGATCTATAGTGACTGTTGCTGGGTAGGTGATCTATAATGACTGTGTTCTTTATAATGACTAGTGCTGGTTAGAGTGCTCTATAGTGACTGTTGCTGGGTAGAGTTCTCTAGATAGTGACTGTTGTTGGTAGGGTGCTGTATAGTGACTATTGTTGGATAGAGTGCTCTATAGTGACTGCTGTTGGGTGGAGTGCACAATACTAGCTGTTGTTGGGTAGGGTGCTCTATAGTGACTGTTACCGAGTAGGGTGTTCTATAGTGATTGTTGCTGCATAGGTTGCTCTATATTGATTGTTGTTAGGTGGGGTGATCTATATTGACTGTTGCTGGTCAGAGTTCTCTATTGTGACTGTTGTTGTAGGTGCTCTATAGAGACTGTTGGGTATGATGCACATAGTGACTGTTGTTGGATAGTGCTATAGTAACTATTGTTGGGTAGAGTGCTCTATAGTGACTTTTGTGTAGGTGCTCCATAGTGACTGTTATTGAGTAGATGCTCTATAGTGACTTTGTTGGAAAGGTGCTCTATAGTGACTTGTTAGGTATGAGCTCCATAGTGACTGTAGTTAGGTAGGATGCTCTATATTTACTGCTGTTTGTAGAGAGCTTTATAGCGTCTGTTGTTAAGTAGGGTAAACTATAGTTACCATTGCTGTGTTGGGGTGCTCTAGTGACTGTTGCTGTGTGGCCTGCTCAATACTGACTGTTGCTGGGTGGGGTTCTTTATAGTGACTGTTGTGTATAGTGCTCTACAGTGGCTCTTGTTTGGTGGAGTAATCTATAGTGACTGCTGTTGTGTAGAGTGCTCTATAGTGACTGTTGTTGACAAGAATTCTCTACATCAAATGTTGTTGGTTAGAGGGCTCTATAGTGACTGTTGTGGAGTAGGTACTCTATTGTGACTGTTGTTGAGTAGGGTGCTCTATAGTAACGGTTGTTGGTTAAGGTGATTTATAGTGACTTTTGCTGGGTAGGGTGCTCTATAGGTGACTGTTTTGGGTGGAGTGTTTCACACTGACTATTATGCAGAGTGCTCTATAGTGACTGTTGTTGGTTATAGTGCTCTATAGTTACTGTTGTTGGGTAGCTTCTTTAAAGTGACTGTTTTTAGGTAGGGTGCCATAGTGATTAATCTTGAGCAAGTGCTCTATAGTGACTGTTATTGGGTAGCATTCTTTATACTGAATGTTAATTGTTAAGTGCTTTATAGTGACTGTTGCTGGATAGAGTGGTCTGTAGTGACTGCTTTTGTTTAGAGAGCTCTATAGTTTCTGTTGTTGTGTAGGTGCTCTATAGTGTCTTTTGTTGGAGAGGTGAACTATAATGACCATGGCTGGATAGTGTGCTCTATAGTGACTGTTGTTGGATGAGGTGCTCTATACTGACTGTTGCTGGGTGGAGTGATTTTAGTGACTAGTTTCTTAAGTACTCTATATTGTTTGTTGTTAGTTGGGATGCTTTATAGTGACTGATGTTGGGTAGGGTGCTCTATACTGACAGTTGTTGGGTAGGTGCTCTATAGTGACTGTTGTTGGATATGTGCTCTATAGTGACTGTTGTTTGTTAGAGTGCTCTACAGTAAATGTTGTTGTGTAGGTGCTCTACAGTGAATGTTGTTGGGTAGGTGCTCAATATTGACTGTTTCGTAGTTTCTCTACAGTGACAGTTGTTGTGTAGGTGCTCTATAGTGACTGTTGTTGGGGAGTCTGCTCTACAGTGACTGCTGTTGTGTAGGCTCTTCTATAGAGACTGTTGTTAGGATGCTCTACAGTGACTGTTGCTTGGAATGGTGCTCTACAATGACTGTTGCTTGGTAGGGTGCTTTATAGTGACTGTTGCTGGTAGGGTGTTCAATAGTGACTATAACTGTGTAGAGTGCTCTATAGTGACTATATTTGAATGGGGTGCTCTCTAGTGACTGTTGCAGCATAGAGTACTCTATAGTGACTGTTGTTGGGTAGGTGCTCTATAGTTGCTGTTGCTGGGTAGGATGCTATATACTGACTGTTTTTGGGTAGGTGCTCTTTAGTCACTGTTGTGGGATAGAATGCTGTATAGGTAATTGTTATTGAATGGAGTTCTCAATAGTGACACATGTGTAGAATGCTCCATAGTGAGAGTTGTTGTGTATGGTGCTCTATAGTGACTGTTTTTGGGTAGGTGCTTTATAGTGACTGCTTTTGGGTAGAGTGCTCATAGTGACTGTTGTTAAGTATGGTGCTCTATATAGGCTGTTATTGGGTGGGGTGCTTTCTAATGACTGTTGAGAAGGTGCTCTAGAGGGATGGTTTTTAAGTAGGGTGCTCTATAGTGACTGTTGCTGGATAATGTTATCTATAGTGACTGTTGCAGCGAAGGGTGCTCTATAGTGACAGTTGTTGATTAGGTGCTCTATAGTGACTGGTGTGGGGTGGGGTGCTCTATAGTGACAGTTTTTGTGTAGTTGCTCTATAATGACTGTTGTTGTTTAGGAAGCTCTATAGTGCCTGTTTTTTTGTAGGTGCTCTACATACAGTGACTGTTCTTGAGTGAAGTGCTCTAAACTTACTATTGTTTCTTAGAATGATCTATAGTGCTTGTTGTTGAGTATGGTGCTCTATACTGTCTGTTGTTGGGGAGGTGCTGTATACGGTCTGTTGTAGGAAAAGTGCTATATATTGACTGATTTTGGGTGGAGTGCTTTATAGTGAACGTTGTTGGGGAGAGTGCTCTTTAGTGACCATTGTTGAGTAGGGTGCCATATATTGACTGTTGCTGGGTAGGAAGTTCTATAGTGACTGTTGTTGGGTGGGGTGCTTTAGAGTGACTGTTTTTAGGTAGGGTTCTTTATTGTGACTCTTGTTGGGTGGGGTGCTGTATAGAGACATTTGCTTGGAAGGGTGCTCTATACTGACTGTTGTTGGGTAGGTGTTCTATACTTACTGTTGTTGAGTGTGGTGCACTATACTGACTGTTGTTGGGTAGAGTGCTCCATAGGTGTTTGTTGTTGGGTGGAGTGCTCTATAGTGACTGCTGTTGTCTAGAGTGCTCTATAGTGACTGTTGTTGTGTAGAGTGCTCCATAGTGACTGTTATTGGGTAGAATGTTCTATACTGACTGTTGTGGGGTAGGCTGCTCTATAGTGACTGTAGTTTTGCAGCATGCTCTCTATTGTGTGTTGTTTGGTAGGGTGTTCTATAGTGTCTGTTTTAGGGTAAGTGCTCTATAGTGACTGCAGTAGGGTGGAGTGCCTTATAGTCACTGTTGTTGCATTGGGTACTATATAGTGACTGTTGTTTTTTAGGGTGCTCTATAGTGTCTGTTGTTGGGTAGGTGCTTTATATAATCTGTTGTTGGGTAGGTTCTCTATAGAGACTGTTGTTGAGTGGAATGCTCTATAGTGACTGTTGTTGGGTTGGGTGCTCTATAGTGACTGTTTTGTGTAGGGACTCTATAGTGACTGTGGCTGCATAGGGTGCTCTATAGTGACTGTTGTTGGGTAGAGTGCTCCATAGTGACTGTTATTGGGTAGAATGTTCTATACTGACTGTTGTGGGGTAGGCTGCTCTATAGTGACTGTAGTTTTGCAGCATGCTCTCTATTGTGTGTTGTTTGGTAGGGTGTTCTATAGTGTCTGTTTTAGGGTAAGTGCTCTATAGTGACTGCAGTAGGGTGGAGTGCCTTATAGTCACTGTTGTTGCATTGGGTACTATATAGTGACTGTTGTTTTTTAGGGTGCTCTATAGTGTCTGTTGTTGGGTAGGTGCTTTATATAATCTGTTGTTGGGTAGGTTCTCTATAGAGACTGTTGTTGAGTGGAATGCTCTATAGTGACTGTTGTTGGGTTGGGTGCTCTATAGTGACTGTTTTGTGTAGGGGCTCTATAGTGACTGTGGCTGCATAGGGTGCTCTATAGTGACTGTTGATGGGTAGAGTGCTCTACAGTTACTGTTATTAGGTAGGGTGCTTTATTGTGAATGTTGTTGTGTGTGGTGCTCCATACTGTCTGTTGCAGAGTGGATTGCTCTTTAGTGACTGTTGTTGGGTAGGTGTTCTATACTGACTGTTTTAACTGGGCTGTTATATAGTGATGGTTTATGGGTGAAGTGCTCTATAGTGACTGTTGCTAAGTAGAGTGCTTTATAGTGACTTTTGCTGGGTAGGTACTCTATACTGACTCTTGTTGGGCAGGGTGCTCCATTGTGCCAGTTGTTAGGTAGGTGCTCTAAAGTTACTGTTGTTGGTCGGCATGCTCTACAGTGACAGTTGTTGGGTAGAGTGCTCTGTATGTGACTGCTGTTGGGTAGGAAGCTCTATAGTGACTGTTGTTGGGTTGGTGCTCTATAGTGACAGTTTTTGGGTAGAGTTCTTTATAGTGATAGTTGCTGGGTATGGTGTTCTATAGTGACTGTTGTTGTGTAGAGTGCTCTATAGTGAATGTTGTTGGGTAGGTGGTCTATAGTGACTGTTGTTGTAGAGTGCTCTATAGTGACTGTTTTTGGGTAGAATGCTCTATAGTGACTGATGTTTGGGAGATCACTGTATAGTGACTATTGTTGGGTAGATGGATTTATAGTTACTGTTGATGGGTAGGTGCTCTATACTGACAACTTTGTAAGTGCTTCATATTGACTGTTGTTGGGTAGAGTGCTATATATTCACTCTTTTAAAATAGCATGCTCTATAGTTAATGTTTCTGGGTATGGTGCTTTATAGTGACTGGTTTTGGGCAGCATGGTCTGTAGTGACTCTTGTTTGCTATGATGCTCTATAGTGACTATTGCTGGATAGGTGCTCTACAGTGACTGTTGTTGGGTATGGTGCTCTATGGTGACTTTTGTTGGGTAGGTGCTCTAGATAGTGTCTGCTGTTGGGTAAAGTGCTCTATACTGACTGTTGTTTGGACAAGGGCTTATAGGGACAGTTGTTTTATACAGTGCTCTATAGTGACTGTTGTTATGTTGAGGGCTCTATAGTGTCTGTTGTTGGGTAGGTGCCCTATAGTGACTGTTGCTAGGTAGGGTGCTCTATAGTGATGGTTGTTTTATGGGCTGCTTTATAATGACTGTTGAATAGAGTGCTCTGTAGGTGACTGTTGTTGGGTGGAGTGTTGTATGGTGACTGTTGTTTTGTAGAGTTGTCTATAGTGACTGTTGTTGGGTAGAGTGCTCTATAATGACTGTTGCTGAGTAGGGTGCTCCATACTGACTGTTCCTCTGCTGGGTGCTCTATATATTCTGTTATTGGGTAAGGTGCTTTATAGTGATTGTTGTTAGGTGTTGTGTTCTATACTGACTGTTGTTGTGGAGAGTGCTCTGTAGTGACTGTTATTTGGCTATTGTTGTGTAGAGTGCAATATAAATGACGAATGTTGAGTTTAGTGTTCTATAGTGACTGTTGTGTATAGTGCTTTATAGTGAATGATGGTTGGTAGAGTGCTCTATAGTAACAGTTGTTTTGTAGGTGTTCTATAGTGACTGTTGCTGAATAAGGTGCTCAATAGTGACTGTTGTTGGTAGAATGCCCTATAGTGAATTTTTTTGGGTAGGGTGCTCTATATTCAGTGTTTTTGTGTTTGGTTTTTTATATTGTCTTTTCTGGCATAGGATGTTCTATAGTGACTGTTGTTGGGTAAAGGGCTCTATAGTTATTCTTGTTGGGCAGAGGGCTGTATAGTGACTGTTGATGGATCGGTGCTCTATAGTGACTGTTGTTGTTAAAGAGCTCTATTCTGACTGTTTTGTAGAGTATTTTATAGTGACCCTTGCTGCATAGGATGTTTTATAGTGACTGTTGTTGAGTAGAGTGCTCTATGGTGACTGTTGATTGGTAGGTGCTATATATTGATTGTTGTTGTGTAGGGTGCTCTATTCTCACTGTTGTTGTGTAGAGTACATTATAGTGACTCTTGCTGCATATGGTGTTCTATAGTGACTGTAGTTGGGTAGAGTGCTCTATAGTGACTGTTGTTGGATAGGAGTTCTATAGTGATTGCTGTTGGTTTGGTGCTGTATAGTGACTGTTGTTGGGTAGGTTGCTCTATAGTGACTGTTGTTTGGTATGGTGCTCTATGGTGACTGTTGTTAGGTAGAGATCTCTATATGGACTTTTGTTGCTCAGGTGCTCTATAGTGACTGTTGGTGGGTTGTGTGCTCTATAATGACTGTTGTTGGTATGGTGCTCTATACTGACTGTTGTTGGGTAGGGAGCAGTATACTGACTGTTGTTGGGTAGAGTGCTCTATTGTGACTATTGTTGGGTAGGGTTCTCTATAGTGACTGTTGTTAAAGGGAGTGCTCTATTGTGACTGTTTATGGGTAGGTAATTTATATTAACAGTTGTTAAATAGTGTGCTCTATAGTGACTGTTGATGGGTATGGTGTTCTCTACTGATTGTTTTTCGGTAGAGTGCTCTATGGTGACTGATGTCGGGTAGGTGCTCTATAGTGATTGTTGTTGAGTAGGTGCTCAATAGTGACTGTTGTTGGTTAGATTGCTCTATAGTGACTATTTTTGGGTATGGTGCACTATAGTGACTGTGGTTGGGTAGAGTTTTCTTTTGTGACTTTTGTTGGGTAGGTGCTTTATAGTGACTGTTGGTGGGTTGGTGCTCTATAGTGACTGTTGTTAGGTATGGTGCTGTATAGTGACTGTTGTTAAATATGGTGCTCTATTGTGACTATTGTGTAGTTGCTTTATGTTACTGTTTGTTTGTATGTGCTCCATAGTGATTGCTGTTGGGTAGGTTCTCTATAGTGACTGTTGTTGGTAGGTGCTCTATAGTGACTGTTGTGTAGGGTGCTCTATAGTGACTGTTGTTGTAGTGCTCTATAGTGACTGTTGTTGGTAGGTGCTCTACAGTGACTGTTGTTGGTAGGTGCTCTACAGTGGCTGTTGCTTGTTCAGATGCTCTATAGTGACATGTTATTAGGTGCGGCACTCTATACTGACTGTTGCTGGGTAGACTGCTCTGTAGTGACTGTTGTTGTGTAGGGTGCTCTATAGTGACTGTTCTTGGGTAAAGTGCTGTATAGTGACTATTGTTTGGTAGGGGCTCTATACTTACTGTGGTTGGGTAGGTGCTCTATAGTTACAATTGTGTAGGTGTTTTATAGTGACTGTTTTTGGGTACAGTGCTCTATAGTCACTTTTGCAAAGTAGCATGCTCTATACTTTGTGTTTCTGGGTAGGGTGCTAAATAGTGACTTTTCTTGGGTAGAGTGTTCTGTACTGACTGTTGTTGGGTAGGGTGCTCTATGGTGTCTCTTGTTGGGTAGTGTGCACTAGATAGTGACTGTGGTTGGGTAGTGTTCCCAAAAGTAACTGTTTTTGGGTAGAGTGCTCTATACTGCGTGTTGTTGGGCCAAGGGCTCTATATTGACAGCTGTTAGGTACAGTACTCCATAGTGACTCTTGTTGGGTGCAGTGCTCAGTACTCATTGTTGCTGGGTAGTGCTCTATAATGACGCTTCTGGGTAGAGTGCTCTAGATAGTGACTGTTGTTAGGTAAGTGCTCTATAGTGATTGTTTTTTTCATAGTGTGCTCTATAGCGAATGTTGTTGAGTAGGTGCTCCATAAGGACTGCTGTGGTGTGGGGTTCTCTATAAAGACTGCTTTTGGGTAGAGTGCTTTATAAGTGACTGTTATTGAGTTGAGTGTACTATTGTGATTATATTGCAGAGTGCTATATAATGACTGTTGGTAGGGCTCTTTAGTGAATGTTGTTAGGTAGGGTGCTCTATAGTGACTGTTGTTAAATAGAGGACTCTAGACACTAAATTTTATTATGTAGGGGCTCTACAGTGACTCTTGTTCGGTAGAATGCTCTATAGTGACTGTTTTGGGGTAGGGTGCTCTATACTGACCTTTGTTGGGTGGAGTGCTCCATAGTTACTGTTATTGGGTAGGGTGCTTTATAGTGACTATTGTTGGGAAGAGTGCTCTATAATGACTGTTGCTGGGTAGAGGGCTCTAAAGTGACTGTTCTTGGGTAGGTAATCTATATTAACTGTTGTTGGGTCAGTGCTCTATAGTGAATGCTGTTGGGTGGAATGCTGTATAGTGACTTTGGCTGGGTAGGGTGCTCTTTAGTGACTGTTGCTGGGTGAGGTGTTCTACAGTGAATTTTGTTGAGTAGAGTTCTCTATAGTTACAGTTGCTGCATAGGGTGCTCTATACTGACTGTTTCTGGTTACCATGCTCCATAGTGACTGCTGTTTGGTAGGTTGCTCTATAGTGACTATTGTTGGATAAGGTGCTCTATAGTGACTAGTGTTGAATATGTGCTCTTTAGTGACTGCTGCTGAATAGAATGCTCTATAGTGAATGATGTTGGGTGGGGTGCTCTTTAGTGACTGTTCCTGGGTACAGGGCTTTATATTGACTGTAGTTGAATAGAGGTATCCACAGTGACTGTTGATCAACAGGTGCTCTATAGTGACTGTTGTTAAATAGTGGGCTCCATAGTGACTGTAGTAGGGTACATTGTTCTATCATGATTGCTGTTGGTAAAGTGCTCTATATTGACTGTTGCTGGGTAGGTGTTCTAAAGTGATTGTTTTTGAAAAGGTGCTCTATACTGACTGTTGTTGGGTAGGTTGCTCTATAGTGACTGTTGTTGGGTACAGTGCTCTATAGTGTCTGTTGTTGGGTCAAGTTCTCTATAGTGACTGTTGTTGGGTAGGTGCTCTATAGTGACTGTTGTTAGGTAGTTGCTCTATAAAAACTGTTGCTGGGTAGGGTTCTATATACTGACATTTGTTGGTGCTCTATAGTGACTGTTGTTTTGTAGGTGCTCTATAGTGACTGTTGTTGAGTAGGGTGCTCTATAGTGACTATTGTATTGTGCAGTCCTCTATATTTACTGTTGTTTTGTACAGTGCTCTATAGTGACTGTTGTTGGTAGTTGCTCTATAGTGATTGTTTTTGAAAAGGTGATCTATGCTGACTGTTTTTGGGTAGGTTGTTCTATAGTGACTGTTGTTGGGTATGGTGCTCTATAGTGAGTGTGGTTGGGTAAAGTTTTCTATAGTGACTGTTGCTGTTGAGTAGGTGCTATGTACTAACTGTTAGTGGGTAGGTTCTCTAAAGTAACTGTTTTTGGGTAGGTACTCTATATTGTCTGTTGTTGGGTAGGTGCTCTATAGTGACTGTTTTAGGTAGGCTGCTCTATACTGACTGTTGTTCGTTAGCTGCTCTATATGGACTGTGTTTGGATATGGTGCTTTGTACTGACTTTTGTTGGGTAGAAGCTCTATAGTGACTCTTGTTGTGTAGGTCCTGCATAGTGACTCTTTTTGGGTAGGGTGCTCTATAGTGACTGTCGTTTCATGGGGTGCTCTATAGTGATTGTTGTTTTGTAGATTGCTCTATAGTGACTGTTCCTGGGTAGGGTGTTGTATAATGACTGTTGTTGTGTAGAGTGCTCTATAGTGACTGTTGTAGGGTAGAGTGCTCTATAGTGACTGTGGATGATTAGAAAGCTCTAAAGTGATCATTGTTGAATAGGTAATTTATAGTGACTGTTGTTGGGTCAGTGATCTCTAGTGACTGTTGTTGAGTGGAATGTGGTACAGTGACTTTTGCTTGGTAGGGTACTCTATAGTGACTGTTGTTGGGTAGAGGGCTCTACAATGACTGTTGTTGGGTAGGCACTCTGCAGTGACTGTTGCTGAGTAGGGTTTTATTAAGTACCTACCAAAAACAGACACTATAAAGCACCCTACATAACAACAGTCACTTTAAAGCACCTATTCAACAACAGTCAGTATAGAGCATCCTATCCAGCAACTGTCACTGTAGAGCACCCTACCTAGCAACAGTCACTATACAGCACCCTACCTAGCAACAGTCACTATACAGCACCTACCCAACAACAGTAACTATAGAGCACCTACACAACAACAGTCATTATAGAGCACATACCCAACAACAGTCACTATAGAGTACCCTACCCAGAAATAGTCACTATAGAGCACCTACCCAATAACAGTCACAATAGAACACTCTACCCAAAACAGTCACTATAGAGAACTGTACCCAACAACAGTCATTATAGAGCACCCTATTCAACAAGTCACTATAGAGCACCTACCCAACAATAGTCAGTATAGAGAACTGTACCCAACAACAGTTACTATAGAGCACCTACCCAACAAGAGTCACTATAGAGAACTGTACCCAACAAGAGTCACTATAGAACACCCTATTCAACAAGTCACTATAGAGCATTCTACACAACAACAGTCACTGTAGAACCCTCAACTCAACAACAATCACTATAGAACACTCTACCCAACAATAGTCACTATAGAGCACCTACCCAAAACAGACAGTATAGAGCACTTTACCCAACAACAGTCATTATAGAGCACCCTACTTAACAACAGTCACTATAGAGCACCTACCCACAACAGTCACTATAGAGCACTCTACCCAACAACAGTCACTATAGAGCACTCCACCAAACAACAGTCACTATAGAGCACCTAACCAACAACAGTCACCATAGAGCACCTACCCAAAACAGTTACTATAGAGCACTCTACCCAACAATAGTCACTATAGAGAACTGTACCCAACAACAGTCACTATAGAGCACCTACACAACAGTCACTATAGAGCACCTACACAACAACAGTCACTATAGAGCACCTACCCAACAACAGTCACTATAGAGCACCTACACAACAGCAGTCACTATAGAGCCCTCTACACAACAGTCACTATAGAGCACTTCACCCAACAACAGTCACTATAGAGCACTCTACCCAACAACAGTCATTATAAATACCTTACCCAACAACAGTTACTATAGAGCACTCTACCCAAAACAGTCAGTATACAGCACCTACCCAGCAACAGTCACTATAGAGCACCCTACCTAGCAACAGTCACTATAGAGCACAGTACCCAACAACAGTCACTATAGAGAACTGTACCCAACAAGAGTCACTGTAGAACACCCTACTCAAAACAATCACTATAGAGCACTTTACCCAACAACTGTCACTATAGAGCACCATGCACAACAGTCTCTATAGAGCACTCTACCCAAAACAGTCACTATAAAGCACCCTACCCAACAATAATCAATATAGAGCACTCCACCAAACAACAGTCACTATAAAGCACCCTACCCAACAAGTCACTATAGAGCACCTACCAACAACAGTTACTATAGAGCATTCTACACAGCAACAGTCACTATAGAGCACCTACACAACAACAGTCACTATAGAGCACTCTACCCAACAACAGTCACTATAGAGCACTCTAACCAACAACAGTCAGTATAGAGCACCTACCCAAAACAGTCATTATAGAGCACTCCATTCAACAAGAGTCACCTATAGAGCACTTTTGCCAACAACAGTCACTATATAGCACCTACCCAACAACAGTCTATAGAGCACCTACCCAACAAGAGTCACTATAGAGCACCTACCCAAAACAGTCACTATAGAGCACCTACCCAACAACATTCACTATAAAGCACTCTACCCAACAACAGTCACTGCAGAACCCCTACCCAAAACAGTCAGTATAGAGCACCCTACCTAGCAACAGTCACTATACAGCACCCTACCTAGCAACAGTCACTATACAGCACCCTACCCAACAACAGTCACTACAAAGCACTCCACAAAACAAAAGTCAGTATAGAGCATTTCACACAACAACAGTTTCTATAGAGCACCCTACCAAAAGAGAGTCACTATAGAGCACTACATAACAACAGGCACTATAGAGCACCTACACAACTATAGTCTCTATCAACACCATAACCAGCAAAAGTCACTATAGAACACCTTATCCAAAAACAGTCACTGTAGAGCATGCTACACAGCAAGAGTTATTATAGAGTACCCTACCCAGAAATAGTCACTATACAGCACCCTACCCAACAATGGTAACTACAGAGCACTCCACCCTAAAACAGTCAATATAGAGCACTCCACCAAACAACAGTCCCTATAGAGCACCCTACCCAACAAGAGTCACTACAAAGCACTTGACCCAATGACAGGCACTATAGAGCACCTACCCAACAACAGTCACTATGGAGCACTTTATTCAACATGGGTCACCATAGAGTACTTACCCAAAAACTTTCACTATAGAGAACTCTACACAGCATGTATCACTATAGAGCACTCCACTCAACAACAGTCTCTGTAAAGCACCCAACCCAGAAACAGTCACTATATAGCACCATACACAACAACAGTCACAATAGAGCACCCTACCAACAACAGTCACTATAGAGCACCATAATTAACAAAGTCACTATAGAGAATCTACCAAAAAACAGTTACTATAGAGTACTCTACCAAAAACAATCACTATAGAACACCGTACCAAACAACAGTTACTCTGGAGCACACTATTTAACATAGTCACAGTAGTGCACCTACCCAACAACAGTCACCATAGAGTTCTCTACCAACAACAATTACTATAGAACACCGTACCCAAAAGCTGTTACTATAGAGTACACTATTTACCAAAGTCACTATAGAGCAACTACCAAACAGCAGTCACTATAGAGCCCTCTACCCAAAAAGAGAAACTATAGAGCACTCTACCTTGCAACAGTCAACATAGAGCACCCCACACAGATTAGTCAGTATAGAGTACTCTAACCAACAACAGTCACTATAGAGCATCCTACCAAACAATAGTCACTTTAGAGCACCTCCCCAACAACAGTCATTATACAGTACCTACCCAACAACAGCCAGTATAGGACACTTACAAAACAACAGTCACTATACCGCATGCTACTCAACAACAGTCACTATAAATTACCTACCAACAATAGTCAGTATAGAGCAACATACCCAACAACAGTCACTGTAGAGCCCTCTACCCAAAAAAGTTACCATAGAGCACTCTACACAACAACAGTCACTATAGAGCACTCCACCCAACAACAGCCACTTATAGAGAACTGTACCCAACAACACAAAATACAGAGAACCACACACAACCACAGTGACTAAAGAGCACACTACAAAGCAACCATCACTACAGAGCACCTACCCAACACTAGTCACTATATAGCACTGTACAAAACAACAGTCACAATATAGCACCCTAAACAACAGTCATGATTGAGAATGGAACCCAGCAATAGTCACGATAGAGCACTGTAACCAGCAACAGTCACCATAAAGCACTTCATCCAAAAACATTCAGTCTAGAGCACCCTACCAAGCAACAGTCACTATAAAGCACTCTACCCAACAACAGTCACTATAGAGCACTCCTCACAACAATCATTATAGAGCACCTTTCCAACAACAGTCACTATAGAGCTCATACCCAACAATAGTCAATATAGAGCCCTTTACACAACAACATTCACTATAGAGTACTCTACCCAACTACAGTCACAATAGAGCACTGTATTCAACAACAGTCACTATTGAACACACTTCCCAACAACAGTAATTAGAGAGTACCTACTAAAAACCAGTCAGTATAGAGCACTCTACACAGAAAGAGCCACCACAGAGAACTCCACCCAACAATAGTCACATAGAGCATTCTACCCAAAAACACCCACTATAGAGCACCCTAAAAACATCAGTTTCTATAGAGCACTGTACCAATAACAGTCACTACAGAGTACCATACACAACCACAGTAACTATAGAGCACCTATACAACAACCGTCATTATAGAGCACTTACCCAACAACAGTCACAATAGAACACCTAAGTAATAATCACTATAATGCACCTACCCAATAACAGTCACAATAGAACACTCTACCCAAAACAGTCACTATAGAACACTGTATCCAACATCAGTCATTATAGAGCACCCTATTCAACAAGTCACTATAGAGCACCTACCCAACAATAGTCAGTATAGATTATTGTACCCACCAACAGTTCCTATAGAGCATCCTATGCAAAGAGAGTCAGAATAGAATACTGTACCCAACAAGAGTCACTATATAGCACCCTTTCCAACAGAAGTCACTGTAGAGCATTTACTTAACCACAGTCACTGTAGAACCCTCAACTCAACAACAATCATTATAGTACACTCTACCCAACAATAGTCACTATAGAGCACCCTACCCAAAACAGACAGTATAGAGCACTTTACCCAACAACAGTCATTATAGAGCACCCTACTTAAGAACAGTCACTATAGAGCACCCAATCCTACAACAATCACTATGTAGAGCACTCTACCCAACAACAGTCACTATAGAGCAGTTCACTAATCAACACTCACTATAGAGCACCCTACCCAACAACAGTCACCATAGAGCACCTACCCAAAAACGGTTACTATCGAACAGTATACCCAACAATAGTCACTATAGAGCACTGTACGCAACAACAGTCACTTTTGAGTACCATACACAACAGTCACTATAGAGAACCTACACAAAAATATCACTATAGAGCACCCTACCCAACAACTGTCTCTATAAAGCACTCTATCCAACAGCAGTCGCTATAGAGCCCTCTACACAACAGCCACTATGGTGCACTACACCCAACAACATTCATCTATGGGGCACTCTAGCCAACAACAGTCATTATAAATACCTTACCCAACAACAGTCCCTATAGAGCACTTACACCAAAACTGTCAGTATAGAGCCCCCTACCCTGCAACAGTCACTATAGAGCACCTACCAAGCAACAGTCACTATAGAGCACCCCTGTTAACAACAGTCACTAGAGCACCTACCAAGCAACAGTCACTATAGAGAATGGTACCCAGAAACAGTCACTATATAGCACTCTACCCAGAAAAAAGTCACTCTAGAGCACTCTACACAACAACAGTCAATATAGAGCAACCTAATCAACAACAGTTTCTACTAAGCCTGCTATGCCAGAACAGTCACTATGAAGCACCCTACCCAACAATAATCAATATAGAGCACTCCAGGAAACAACAGTAATTATAAAGCACCCTACCCAAAAAATCACTATAGAGCACGTACTTAACAACAGTTACTATAGAGCATTCTACACAGCAACAGCCACTATTGAGCACCCTACACAGCAAAAGCCAACATAGAGCACTGTACCCAACAACAGTCACTAAATCGCATTCTAACAAACAACAGTCAGTATGTAGCACTCTTCTCAAAAACAGTCACCATAAAACACTCTGTTCAACTACAGCTATAGAGCCCTCTATCTAACAACAGTCACTATAGAGCATCCTACCCAAAAACAGTCTCTTGAGGGGACCCTACCCAACAAGAATCACTGTAGAGAACCTACCCAAAAACAGTCACTATAGAGCCCTCTACCCAACAACTTTTACTATAAAGCACTCTACCCAACAACAGTCACTGTAGAACCCCTACCCAAAAACAGTGAGTATAGATCACTTTACCTTTTAACAGTCACTATAGAGCACTTTACTTAGCAACAGTCACTATGGATTACCCTACCCAACAACACTCACTATGGAGCACTCTACCAACCAACAGTTACTATGGAGAACTTACCCAACAAAAGTCAGTATAGAGAACCCCGTGCAACCAAAGTCACTATAGAGTACCTACCCAGCAACAGTCACTATAGAGCACTCTGGCCAGCAACAGTCAGTATAGAGCACTTCATTTAGCAACAGTAACTATTGAGCACCCTACCCAACAACCGTCACTATAGAGCACTCCAGCCAACAACAGGCAGTATAGAGCACTTCACCCAACAACAGTCACTATAGAACAAAACCCAAACACAGACAGTATAAAGCACACTACTCAATGACACTCATTATAGACCACCAACCCAAAAACAGTCACAATAGATCACCCCACCCAACAACAGTCTCTATAGAGTGCTCCACTCAGCAAGAGTCAGTATAGAGCACTTCACTTAGCAACAATCACTATAGATTACCCTACCCAACAACTGTCTGTATAAAACACCCTGCTTAACAACAGTCACTATAAAGCACCCTATGAAAAGCAGTCACTATAGAGCACTCTACCCAACAACAGTCACTATAGAGCCCTTTACCAAACAACCATCATTATACAGCACCTACCCAACAACAGTCAATTTAGTGCCCTTTATTCAGCAACAGTCACTATAAAGCACCTACCCAATAACAGTCACTAAATATTATTCTACCCAACAACAGTCACTATGGAGCTCTTTACCCAACAACAGTCACTATAGAGCACCTACCCACAACAGTCACTTTAGAGCCCATTATCCAAAAATGTCACTATATAGCACCCTACTTAACACCAGTAACTAAAGTGCATTCTACACAACAACACTCAGTATAGAGTGCCTACCCAATATCAGTCAGTATAGAGCAACCCACATAACAGCAGTCACTTTAGTGTACCTTCTCAACAACAGTCACTATAGGGCACTTCACCCAGCAACAGTCACTATAGAGCACTTCACCCTGCAACAGTCACTATAGAGCACCCTACCCAGAAACAGTCAGTATAAAGCACCCTACTTAACAGCAGTCACTATAGAGCACACTACCAATGACAGTAACTATAGAGAACCTTCCCCAACAACAGTCTCTTAAGAACACTCCACACAGCAACAGTCACCATGGAGAACCCTACCCAGCAACAGTCACTTTAGAGCACCCAACTTAACAACAGTCAGTATTTAGAGTACTGTACTCAACAATAATAACTATAGATCACCTCACCCAGCAACAGAAACTATCTAGAGCACTCTACTCAACAACCAGCACTATAAAGCACCCCACCCAGCAAGACACTGTATAAAGCACCTCACCCAACAACAGTCAGTATAGAGCACACTACCCAATAACAATCACTATAGAGCCCTCTACACAACAACAGTCACTGTGGAGCTTTCTACCCAACAACAGTCACTATAGAGCACTCAATCCAACAACAGTCATTATAAAGCAACTATGCAACATCAGTCACTATAGAGCACTCTAACCAACAACAGTCACTATAGAGCACCCTACACAACAACAGTCACTATATGGCACCTACACAACATCTGTCAATATAGAGCACTCTACCCAACAACAGTTACTATAGAGCACCATACCCAGCAACGGTCACTATAGAGCATCTTACCCAAAAACTGTCACTATAGAGAACCTAACCAACAACAGTTACTATAGAGCACCATACCCAACAACAGTCACTATAGAGCATTCTACCCAATAACAGTCACTATAGAGCACCCTACAGAACAACAGTCACTATAGAGATAATACCCAGCAACAGTAACTATAGATTGCATACCTAAAAACAGTCACTGTATAGCATTTACCTAGCAACAGTCACTATGGAGACCTCTACCCAACAACACTCACTATGGAGGACTCCTTCCAGCAACAGTCACTATAAAGCACCCCACCCAACATCTGTCACGACAGAGTACACTACCCAGCAAGTCACTATACATCATTTACTTAAAAATAGTCACTATAGGGCACCTACCCAAAAACAGTTAATAGAGAGCACCTACCCAACAACAGTAACTATAGAGCACTCTATCTAACCAAGGTAGCTATAGAGCACTCTACACAATAGTCACTATAGAATACTCCACTCAACAACATTCACTATCTAGACCACTCCACCCAAACACAGTCACTATAAAACATGTACTGAAAAACTGTCACTATAGAGACTTTACTCAACCACAGTCACTTTGGAGCCCTCTTGCTAACAACAGTTACTATAGAGCACGTACACAAGAGTCACTATAAAACACCCCACATAAAAACAGTCACTGTAGAGCTTCTACCCAAAAACTGTCACTGTAGAGCACCCTACCCAGCAACAGTCACTCTAGAGCACTCTACCCAACGACAAACACTATAGATCACTTTACCCAAAAAGAGTAACTTTAGAGCACCTACCTAACAACAGTAACTTTAGAGTCACTTATCCAACAAGTCACCATTGATCACCTTCCCAATAACAGTCACTAAAGAGCACCCTACCCAGCAACAGTCACTTTAGAGCACTCTATTCAATAACAGTCACAATAGAGTTCTTTACCCAACAACCATCACTATACAGCACCTATCCTAAAACAGTCACTTTAGAGCCCTTTGTCCAACAACACTTACAATAGAGCACCCTCCCAGACAACAGTCCCTATGAAACACCCTACCCAAAAACAGTTAATAGAGAGCACCTACCCAAAAACAGTAACTATAGAGCACTCTATCTAACCAAGGTAGCTATAGAGCACTCTACACAATAGTCACTATAGAATACTCCACTCAACAACATTCACTATCTAGACCACTCCACCCAAACACCGTCACTATAAAACATGTACTGAAAAACTGTCACTATAGAAACTTTACTCAACCACAGTCACTTTGGAGCCCTCTTGCTAACAACAGTTACTATAGAGCACGTACACAACAAGAGTCACTATAAAACACCCCACATTAAAACAGTCACTGTAGAGCTTCTACCCAAAAACTGTCACTGTAGAGCACCCTACCTAGCTACAGTCACTCTAGAGCACTCTACCCAACAACAAACACTATAGATCACTTTACCCAAAAAGAATAACTTTAGAGCACTTACCTAACAACAGTAACTTTAGAGTCACTTATCCAACAACAGTCACTATTGATCACCTTCCCAATAACAGTCACTAAAGAGCACCCTACCCAGCAACAGTCACTTTAGAGCACACTATCCAATAACAGTCACAATAGAGTTCTTTACCCAACAACCATCACTATACAGCACCTATCCTAAAACAGTCACTTTAGAGCCCTTTATCCAATAACACTTACAATAGAGCACCCTCCCAGACAACAGTCCCTATGAAACACCCTACCCCAAAACAGTCAGTATATAGCTCTCTACCCAGCAACAATCACAATATAGCAATCTACCAAACAACAGTCACTACAGAGTATTCAATTTAACAATGGTCAGTATAAAGCACCCTACCCAACAACAGCCATTATAGGGCACCATACGTAGTAACAGTCACTATAGAGTACCCTACTTAACAACAGTCACTAAAAAGCACTCTGCACAACAACAGTCACTATAGAGCACCCTACCCAGCAATAGTCATTATATAGAACCCAAACAAACAACAGTCACTATAGGGCACTCCACACAACAAAATTCACTACAGAGCACCCTACCCAACAACAGTCACTATAGAGAACTCTACCCCAAAACAGTCACTATAGAGCACTCCACCCAACAACAGCCACTATGGAGAACATCACCCCACAACAGTCACCAACAGGGCACTCTAACCATCAACAGTCATTATAGAGCATCCCCAAAAACAACAGTCACTATAGACATCCTATCCAAAAACTGTCACTATATAGCCCAATACCGAGCAATTGTAATTTTGAGCTATTTACCTAACAACAGTCCCTGTAGAGCACCCTACACAAGAGTCACTATAGACAACTCACCCAACAACAGTCACTATAGAGCATTCTACACAACAACAGTCATTACAGAGAACTCCACCCAAAAATAGAAACTTATAGATTCCTCTATGCAACAGCAGTCACTGTACAGCACCCTACCTAGCAACAGTCACTATAGAACAGTGTACCCAACAATGGTCAGTATATACCATTCTACACAAAAACGTTCACAATAGAGCATGCTTCCTAACAACAGTCAGTATGGAGCACCCTAATCAACAACAGTCACTATAAAGCACTCTACCCAACAACAGTCTTTATAAAGCACCTTACTTAACAACAGTCACTATAGAGCAGTTACCCAATATCAGTCACTAAAGAGAACCATACCAAACAGCAGTCACTATTGACTCTTTACCCAAAAACAGTCACTATAGAGTTCCTACTCAACAACAATCACTTTAAATCCCTTTACTCAACAACAGTCTCTATAGAGCACCCTACACAGCAACAGTCACTAAAGGGCACACTACCCAACAACAGTCACTATAGAGTACTCTACACAACAACAGTCATTATAGAGAACTCCACTCAACAACAGAAACATATAGAGCACTCTACACTACAACAGTCACTATAAAGCACCCTACCCAGCAACAGTCACTATAGAGCACTGTACTCAGCAAGAGTCAGTGTAGAGCATTTTACACACCAACAATCACTATAGAGCACCATACCCAGCAACAGTCAGTATAGGGCATTCTGTTTAACAACTGTCACTATATAGCACTCTATCAACAACAGTCACTATAGAGTACCTACCCAACACCAGTCACTATAGAGCACCTACACAACAACTGTCACATAGAGCACCCAAACAACAGTCACTGTACAGCACCCCACCCAACAAGTCACTATAGAGCACCTGCCCCAACAACAGTCATTATAGAGCACTCCACTCAACAACAGTCACCATAGAGCACCCTTTCCAGGAACAGCCTGTTTAGAGCACCATACCCAACAAAAGTCACTTTAAAGCACTCTACCCAACAAGAGTATAAAGCATTCTTTATACTGTATAAAGTAAGTGATTCTACGAGCATCACTTACTGTAGAGCACCTACCCAATAACAGTCACTATAGAGCACCCCACCCAACAACAGCCACTATAGAGTACCTACACAACCACAGTCAATAAAAGTAGTCTACTCAGCAAGGGTCACTATAGAGCACTTCACCCAGCAACAATCAGTATAGAGCACCCTACCCAGCAGCAGTTTGTATAGAGCACCCTGATTAACAAGAGTCACTATAGAGCACTCTACCAACAACAGTCAATATAGATTACCTACCCATCAACAGTCACTAAATGCACCTGCTCAACATCAGTCACTATGGAGCACCCAACCAAACAACAGTCACTATTGTGCACCCTAGCAATTACAGTCACTACAGAGTACTTCACTCAGCAGCTGCCTCTATAAAGTAGCTGCACAACAACAGTCAGTATACACACTCGACCTAGCAACAGTCAGTATAGAGCACCTACCCAACAACAGTCACTGTAGAGTACCCTGTGGGAGTCACCCCAGTGAGAGGCTAACAACTTGGCCTTTGCCATTAGGTTAGCTTGACTCGTTACCAATTTTTCCTGGCTGGAAACTGTCGATCTATGAGTGAGAGAAAATTAAGAAGAGAAGGAAAAAGGAAATTGAGAATGATTAAGCAGGACACTATTCTCAGCCTTCTTGGCCAATGAAATAATGGCCAGGTGAATGCTGAAGTGAGTTAATTGGGTATCGTGTTCCCCTTTCTGGCTCTTGGTCTAAGACTTTGTTTACCAGGCATTGTTTCAGCCTAGCGACCTTTCTTGCCATTCTTGTCTCTCACAGATGCACGGTTTACTGCTGAGCTTGTGACTTTTAGTTAATTAAAGATTGTTATCTAAGTTACTGATTGTTCTGACAATATCAATAATCAGCATCACCTATTTTCCCCTTAATTTTTTACATTAATATTTGCTCCCTTTGACAGTTCCTTAGAATCATCCCCCAAGGAATTTTCTGTTCCTTTTATTGTTTGAGTAATGATATGCATTGGGGTAATGATGTTAAAGAAAAACGTATATAAGGAAACCTACTGCATAAATACAATTGCTGTATGGGCATAGCTCATTCGGTCCTCCAGACCTCTCCTCTTTCTGTCTCCTTTCTTTTGCACGCATGCCCTTTTACAGGTTCAGGACACCCTCGCTGGACGAGATTCCTGGGCTTGCGTTCAGTTCGCAACAGCTGGCCCTCCAAACGAGGGGCCTGGAAACGAGGGACAATCGTGACGCCTACAAAGTATAGAGGTGAAGCTGCAGCGTAAGTGAGTGAATAACCTTTTCTTTTTCATCTGGAGTAAAACATGGGGCAAATAGAATCCAAAGGGCATAATTTGTTTGTACAGCTTTTGCAACATATAAGTAAGTCACATGGTCATGAGATTTAACTAAAATCTCTTGAGGAATTTGTGCAGATCGTGCTCAAGCTTTGTCCATGGATTCCAGAGGGTGGATTCTTGGATGAAGACACTTGGAAAATTATAGGTGAAAAAATTGATCACTTTTCTACCCTCAATGTATCACTACCTCAAACTGATATTTTGCTTTCCGTTTGGCCTAAGTTGTGTGATTCCCTTTATCCTATTCATACTTCTCCCTCAGCCCTGCCTTATACCTCTGAGGTCGCTTTGACCTCTCCTTCCCCACTATCTCCTGATCCCCTTGATTTGGCAGAAAGAGGCTCTCATCATTCTCATGCTGCGCCTCCGCCTATGGATGCATTTGAGACCGTGGCCAAATTGGTCGTGGACAGTTCTTCCCCTCCTGCACAATGGACTCCTGGTCATTCCACCCATACTCTTCCTCCTGATTTAACTCGCCAGTTTTAAGATTTACTTTCGCTTTTCTCCCGTGCTCTATCTCAACAGCACCAGTGTTTTCCTATTACCCAGCAGTCCCAACCCCTTGGACCACCTGTTCCAACTCATGTGCAATCCACTCCCGTTTTTTCTATTTCACCACTGTCTCATGCCCTTATGTCCCTTCGCAGAGGACTTACAAGCCCTGAAGCTTCTCTTACATACCCCATTATTGAAACTTTGGCAATGATAGTAATCCAGCCAGAAATTATGAACCCGTCCCTCCTAAGACTTTGAAGGACTTGAAGGATGCTGTTTCTCAATATGGCCCAACTGCTCCCTACACTTTAACAATCTTGGACAACCTTTGCATTGTAGCCCTCCCTCTGGGTGATTGGGGTCGTCTTGCTATGGCTTGTCTTTCTGGTGGTAATTTTTTGCTTTGGAAGGCAATTATGAGGCCGTGACTTTGGACCAATCAATTCAAAACCGCCGCCTGCAGTCCCCAGTGACTCTAGACATATTTTGGGGAGAGGAGCACATTCGGAATTACCGACCAGCTAAACTACCATACTGAGGCTTATATGCAGATTACCTCCTTGGCAATGTGTGCCTGGAGGCAATTACCAACATCCAGTGTTAGGACAGAGGAGCTTGCTAAAATTGGTCAGGGACCTGACTAGCCTTTTCAGGAGTTTGTGTCACGCCTCCTCCAGGCTGTTACACGCCAGGTTGGCAATGATAAGGCTAGATTTCTTTTGGTAAAGCAATTGGCTTTTGAAAATGCTAATACTGCATGCCAGGAAGCCATGAGGCCCTTTAAAAGTAAAGGCACTTTATTTTTTTAATTTTTTTTAATTTTTTAATTTTTATTGCATTATAGGTTTTGGGGTACATGTGCAGAACGTGCAAGATAGTTGCATAGGTACACACACATGGCAGTGTGTTTTGCCTTCCTCCTTCACCACACTTGGTATTCATCCCCAGGCTATCCCCCAGCAGTGCCTCCCATTTAACACTCCCCAGTGTATAGTAGACCCTCTCTATGTCCATGTGTTCTCATCTTTCTCACCCACCTATGGTGAGTATATGCAGTATTTCTTTTTTGTTCTTGTGTCAGTTTGCTGAGAATGCTGTTCCATTCATCCATGTCCTTACAAAGAACACAAACTCATCATTTTGATTGCTGCATAATATTCCATGGTGTATATGTGCACATTTTCCCAGTCCAGTCTATCATCGATGGGCATTTGGGTTGGTTCAGGTCTTTGCTATTGTAAACAGTGCTGCAATGAACATTCGTGTGCATGTGTCCTTATAGTAGAACGATTTATAGTCTTTTGGATAGATACCAGTAATGGGATTTCAAATCAAATGTTTCTATTTCTAGGTCCCTAATCGCCACACTGTCTTCCACAATGGTTGAACTAATTTACACTCCACCAACAGTGTGAGGTTTCCTATTCTCCATCCTCTCCAGCATCTGTCTCCAGATTTTTAATGATCACCATTCTAACAGGTGTGAGATGATATCTCAATGTGGTTTTGATTTGCATCTCTAATGACCAATGATGATGAGCACTTTTCATATGTTTGCTGGCCTCATGTATGTCTTCTTTTGTAAAGTTTCTGTATCCTTTGCCCATTTTTATGGCTGTTTGTTTTCTGTAAATCTGTTTGAGTTCTTGTAAATTCTGGATATCAGCCCTGTCAGATGTGTAAACTGCAAAGATTTTTTCCCATTCTGATGGTTGCCGATTCACTCTAGTGACTGTTTCTTTTTGCTGTGCAGAAGCTGTGGAGTTTGATTAGGTCCCATTTGTCTATTTTGGCTTTTGTTGCCAATGCTTTTGGTGTTTTGTTCATGAGTCCTTGCCTACTCCTATGTCCTGAATGGTTTTGCCTAGATTTTCTTCTAGGGTTTTATGGTGTCAGGTCTTGGTTTAAGTCTTTAATCCATCTGGTTAATTTTAGTGTGGTGTCAGAAGGGTCCAGTTTCTGCTTTCTGCATATTTCAGTTTTCAACACCATTTATTAAATGAATCCTTTCCCATTGCCTGTTTTGTCTGGTTTATCAAAGATAATATGGTTTGCAGATATGTTGTGTTGCCTCCATGCTTCTGTTCTGTTCCATTGGTCTATATCTCTATTTTGGTACCAGTACCATGCTGTTTTGATTACTGTAGCCTTGTATAGTTTGAAGTCTGGTAGTGATGCCTCCCTGTGTTCTTTTGCTTAGAATTGACTTGGCTATCGGGCTCTTTTGGTTCCATATGAAATTCATGGTGGTTTTCAGTTCTGTGAAGAAATTCAATGGTAGTTTGATGGGGATAGCATTGATTGTGTAAACTACCATACTGAGAGTTGTATGCAGATTACCTCCTTGGCAATGTGTGCCTGGAGGCAATTACCAACATCCAGTGTTAGAACAGAGGAGCTTGCTAAAATTCGTCAGGGACCTGACTAGCCTTTTCAGGAGTTTGTCTCACGCCTCTTCCAGGCTGTTACACGCCAGGTTGGCAATGATAAGGCTAGATCTCTTTTGGTAAAGCAATTGGCTTTTGAAAATGCTAATACTGCATGCCAGGCAGCCATGAGGCCCTTTAAACGTAAAGGCACTTTAACTGATTATATTCACCTCTGTGCTGATATCAGACCTGCTTATCAGCAAGGTCTTGCTCTAGCAGCTGCTTAAGCAGGAATGACTATTGCCACCTTTATAAAACAAAGACCCAACCGACCTAGACCACTCCATAAATGCTTTTGTTGTGGTAGTCTAGGCCATATGGCTAGACAGTGTCAAGTTCGTTTTGTGCCATAGCCTCAGATGTTAGCTTTGCCAGCACCCCCAGATACTACTCCTGCTTCTCCTTCTCCTATCACTCCATCACCCCAACCACGTCAACCCGGTTTGTGTCCTCGCTGTCGCCATGGCACCCATTGGGCCAACGAGTGCCGCTATAAGCATGATGCCCAGGGCAATCTCCTCCCTCAGCAGTCGGGAAACTCCCAGGGGGGTGGTCCCAGCCCCCACAAAATATCGGGACACCTTATGTTCAACCTCCCATCCTGAGTTCGAGCGCAAGTCCGTTTCTCAACTCTGTGGAGCAACACCGGACAGCACAAAACTTGACCTCCGTCCCACCGCCCGACAGGTAATAGCCCCTGACATAGGACCTCAAGCCATCCCTAACGGCATTTTGGTCTTCTTCCTCAGGATATATTGGTCTTATTTTAGGTCATAGTAACTGTTCCTTGAGAGGTCTACATGTACTACCTGGAGTTGTTATTGCTGATTACTCAGGAGAAATTAAGGTGTTTGCTTGGTCGCCTACAGGTGTTTTCACACTGAGTCCTGAATTGTCCTTTGCTAAACTGCTTCTCATTCCTGTTGATACCTCAGCTGGCTCTCAATTGTTGACTAAAGTTATAGGTAACCAAGGTCCTGAGCCTTCCTCTTCTATGCTTACTGGGTTCAAGCCATTTTATCTATCATACCTGAATGTACCATTATAATTAAATTAATGGCAAAACATTTAAAGGCCTGCTGAACACAGGGACCAATGTGTCTATAATTTCCCATAAATATTGGCCTTCTCAATGGCTTACAACTACTGCCATAAATTTCTTACAAGGCATAGGAATGACTAACAACCCTATGCAATATGCAAGTTTATTAACATGGACTGATGATGAGGGTCACTCTGGCTCATTTTGCCCCTATGTAATTCCTGGTATTCCAATTAATCTTTGGGACCATAATGTTTTGGAAGCCATGGGGGCTCGATTGGTGACCAATCCCGTTGCTCTTGGCATTATGACTAAACAGGGCTACTTTCCTGGCAAGGGCTTGGAAAAATCTTTGCAGGGAAATCCTGAGCCTCTCCCTTTTCCAGAAAACTGGCCGTTCTGGCCTAGGATATTTTTCCTAGGGGTCACCGTGATTCCCGACTCCCATGCTGATAAAATTACTTGGTTATCAGATACACCAATATAGGTGGAGCAGTGGCCCCTTTCTCATGAAAATATTACAGAGGCTCACAAGTTTGTTCAGGAACAACTCTCTGCGGGTCATATTAGACCTACTAATAGTCCTTGGAATTCCCCATCTTTGTTATTAAGAAGTGCTCTGGTAAATGGTGGTTTTTCCAGTTCTGTGAAGAAATTCAATGGTAGTTTGATGGGGATAGCATTGATTGTGTAAATTACTTTGGGCAGTATAGCCATTTTCACGATATTGATTCTTCCTAACCACGAACATGGAATGTTTCTCCATCTGTTTGTGTCCTCTCTTATTTCGTTGAGCAGTTGTTTGTAGTTTTCCTTAAAGAGGTCCCTTACATTCCTAGTGAGTTGTATTCCTAGGTATTTTATTTTCTTTGTAGCAATTGTGAATGGCAGTTCGTTCTTGATTTGGTTCTCTTTAAGTCTGTTATTGGTGTATAGGAATGCTTGTGATTTTGAACATTGATTTTATATCCTGAGACTTTGCTGAATTTGCTTATCAGTTGCAGGAGCTTTTGGGCTGAGGTGATGGGGTCTTCTAGGTATACTATCATGTCGTCTGCAAATAGAGACAATTTGGCTTCCACCTTTCCTATTTGAATACCCTTTATTTCTTTTTCTTGCCTGATTGCTCTGGCTAGAACTTCCAGTACTATGTTGAATAGAAGTGGTGAGAGGGCATCCTTGTCTAGTGCCGGTTCAAAGGGAATGCTTCCAGTTTTGCCCATTAAGTATGATATTGGCTGTTGGTTTGTCATAAATAGCTTTTATTACTTTGAGATATGTTCCATCAATACCAAGTTTATTGAGGGTTTTTAGCATAAAGGGCTGTTGAATTTTGTCAAATGCCTTCTCTGCATCAATTGAGATAATCATGTGATTTTGTTTTTGCTTCTGTTTATGTGGTGAATTACATTTATAGACTTGCGTATGTTGAACCAGCCTTGCATCCCCGGGATGAATCCTACTTGATCATGATGGATAAGTTTTTTAATGTGCTGTTGCAATCGGTTTGCCAGTATTTTATTGAAGATTTTTGCATCTATGTTCATCATGGATATTGGCCTGAAGTTTTCTTTTCTTGTTGAGTCTCTGCCAGGTTTTGGTATCAGGATGATGTTGGTCTCATAAAATGATTTGGAAGGGTTCCTCTTTTGGATTATTTGGAATAGTTTCAGAAGGAATGGTACCAGATCCTCTTTGTGTCTGGTAGAATTCAGCTGTGAACCCATCTGAACCTGGGCTTTTTTTGTGTGGTAGGCTCTTAATTGCTGCCTCAACTTCAGACCTTGTTATTGGTCTATTCATAGTTTCTGCTTCCTCCTGGCTTAGGCTTGGGAGGACACAGGCGTCAGGAATTTATCCATTTCTTCTGATTTACTAGTTTGTGTGCATAGAGTTGTTTGTAGTATTCTCTGATGATGGTTTGATTTCTGTGGAATCTGTGGTGATTTCCCTTTATCGTTTTTATTGCATCTATTTGGTTGTTCTCTCTCTTCTTTTTATCAGTCTGGCTAGTGGTCTGTCTATTTTGTTGATCTTTTCGAAAACCAGCTCTTAGATTTATTGATTTTTGAAGGGTTTTTCTTGTCTCTATCTCCTTCAGTTCTGCTCTGATCTTAGTTATTTCTTGTCTTTGGCTAGGTTTTGAGCTTTTTGATCTTGCTCCTCTAGCTCTTTCAATTTTGACGATAGGGTGTCAATTTTGGATCTCTCACTCTTCTCATGTGGGCACTTATTGCTATATATTTTCCTCTACAGACTGCTTTAAATGTGTCCCAGAGATTCTGGTACGTTGTGTCTTCATTCTCGTTGGTTTCAAGAACTTCTTTATTTCTGCCTTCATTTCATTGTTTATCAATCAACATTCAAGAGCCAGTTGTTCAGTTTCCATGAGCTGTGCGGTTCTGAGTTATTTTCTGAATTCTGAGTTCAACTTGATTGCACTATGGTCTGAGAGACTGTTTGTTATGATTTCGTTGTTTTGCATTTGCTGAGGGTGCTTTACTTCAATTATGTGGTCAATTTTGGAGTAGGTGTGATGTGGTGCTGAGAAGAATGTATATTCTGTGGATTTGGGGTGGAGAGTTCTGTAAATGTCTATCAGGTTTGCTTGTTCCAGGTCTGAGTTCAAGTCCTGGATATCCTTGTTAATTTTCTGTCTGGTTGATCTGTCTGCTATTGACGGTGGAGTGTTAAAGTCTCCACTATTATTGTGTGGGAGTCTAAGTCTCTTTGTAAGTCATTAAGAACTTGCCTTATATATCTGGGTGCTCCTACATTGGGTCCATATATATTTAGAATCGTCAACAATTTTCTGATATTCAACTATTACATTATATGGATGATCTCCTCTTAGCTGCTCCAACTGAGATTCTTCTTTATCAAGCCTTTAAATGTTTGCAAAGCAGTCTGACAAAAAAACCTTGTTATCGCACCAGATAAGGTTTAGACTGCCACTCCCTACCATTACTTGGGAAAGCTTATTGAATCTAACCAGGTTTCCTTTAAGACTCCTATTCTCTCCACAGCAAATTTAACCACACTACATGACTTTCAGAAATTTTTAGGAGATATTAACTGGGTTCGCCCAAGCTTGAAGCTCACCACATTACAATTGATGTTTTTATTTAATATTCTCAAAGGTCCCCTTAATCCAACTTCCCCTTGTTATTTGACAGCTCCCACCAAGGTGGCTTTGCAATTAGTTCATGATGCCTTGTCCCAGCAAAAACTTTCTCAAATTAAGGACAACTCCACTGGTGTTATTATGTTCTTCCTACTGTTTATACTTCTACTGGAATTTTTTGGCAACAAAGTATTCTGGAATGGCTTCATCTCCCAGCCAGCCGTGGGAAAGTTGTAACCCCTTACTTTGAGTTAGTTTCTTTTTTGGTAGCTAAAGTTCGTATATGGGCTCTTTCTCTTTTTGTATTGATCCTCCTGAAATCATTGTTTCTTATTCTAGCACTCAGCAACAGTGGCTTTGGCAGTTCTCTGACTCCTGGCAATTAGCTTTTGCTGGCTTTTTAGGTCAAATACTGGGCAATTATTCTACTGATAACTTGTTACATTTTTAATCCCAAAACTTCCTTATTTTTCCACAGACCTGCCTCAAGTCACCGTTATCTGAAGCATTCTTAGCCTTTACTGACGGCTCCTCTTCTTGTATTGCCGCAGGCACTGTTAACGCACACCCCTTTTCATTTCAGACCCCAGAATGCTCTGCTCAGTGTGTGGAGCTCCTGGAAGTTCAACATATCCTGACTAATTGGGATGTCCATTTGAATATTTACTCTGATAGTCAATATGTTGTTAATTTTGTTCAAAATCTGGAAACAGCCCTCTTGTCCTTTTCTGACTCCTCTTCTATAATTCATCTTTTGCTCCCTTTACAGCAGACACTTCACTGCAGATCACATATTTTTTTAATTGGTCATATCAGAGCCCATACCTCCCTGCCAGATCCTCTAACTGAGGGCAATGCCAAAGCTGATCAATTCACTCAGTGTATTTTTTCTGTTCTGTCCCCTGTACAGCAGGCGAAGAGTTTTCATGCCCTGCACCATCAGAATGCTCACAGTCTGCGATTGCAATTTCAGATTACCAGAGAACAGGCCTGCCAAATTGTTAAACAATGCACAGCCTGTTTGCCTTACTTGCCTGTTGCTCGCCACTTTTGGGGTAAATCCTCGAGGACTGCAAAGGTAATGTATATCAGATGGATGTTACTCACTTTCTCTCCTTTGGTAAATCGCAGTATGTACATGTTTCCATTGACACTTTTTCTCATTTTACAGTTGCTACTGCTTATGCTGGGAAAGCAGTTAAGGATGTTGTAGCACATTGCCTAACCGTTTTTTCTATTATTGGCCCACCTAAGATCCTGAAGACAGACAATGGACCGGCTTATACCAGCAAAAGTTTCACTTCTTTTTGCTCTCATTTTTAGATTTCTCACCGTACAGGCATGCCTTTTAATCCTCAAGGCCAAGGTATCATCAAAAGAAGCCATGCTGTTTTGAAAAATTTATTATATAAATTAAAACATGGCCTGATTTCTGATTCATTACATAAAATTTTTCACACTTGGCTTAAACATGCTCTTTATGTTCTTAATTTCTTAACTTTAGATGCTGATGGACTCTCCACAGTGGATCGTCCTTAGCATCCTAATAATGTATCTCATCCCCAGGTCTTGTGGAAAGATGCTCTCACTGACCAGTGGCATGGTCCAGATCCTGTTCTAATATGGGGACGAGGACATGTTTGTGTTTTTCCCAGGTCTGCTCCCTCTCCAATTTGGGTTCCTGAACGCCTTGTCAAGCATGAATTCTCCACCAGGCACTGAAAACGCCCTGATACCCCATCTTCGTCGTCTCTGGCTGACGTCACCCCCACCTCACCACCACTGCCAGACTTGCTGAGCAGCTCAATCAGCGAACTTCCAGACTCCAATGAGGCAGCCCTCTGCCAACGTGGGCCCAGATGCACCATCTGACTGCTGAAGCAGCCCTGGTCGCATCTTTTAGAAAAACCAGCTCTTAGATTTATTGAGTTTTTGAAGGGTTTTTCTTGTCTCTATCTCCTTCAGTTCTGCTCTGATCTTAGTTATTTCTTGTCTTTGGCTAGGTTTTGAGCTTTTTTGATCTTGCTCCTCTAGCTCTTTCAATTTTGACCATAGGGTGTCAATTATGGATCTCTCCACTCTTCTCATGTGGGCACTTATTGCTATATATTTTCCTCTACAGACTGCTTTAAATGTGTCCCAGAGATTCTGGTACGTTGTGTCTTAATTCTCGTTGGTTTCAAAGAACTTCTTTATTTCTGCCTTCATTTCATTGTTTATCCAATCAACATTCAAGAGCCAGTTGTTCAGTTTCCATGAAGCTGTGCGGTTCTGAGTTATTTTCTGATTTCTGAGTTCCAACTTGATTGCACTATGGTCTGAGAGACAGTTTGTTATGATTTCAGTTGTTTTGCATTTGCTGAGGAGTGCTTTACTTCCAATTATGTGGTCAATTTTGGAGTAGGTGTGATGTGGTGCTGAGAAGAATGTATATTCTGTGGATTTGGGGTGGAGAGTTCTGTAAATGTCTATCAGGTTTGCTTGTTCCAGGTCTGAGTTCAAGTCCTGGATATCCTTGTTAATTTTCTGTCTGGTTGATCTGTCTGCTATTGACAGTGGAGTGTTAAAGTCTCCCACTATTATTGTGTGGGAGTCTAAGTCTCTTTGTAAGTCATTAAGAACTTGCCTTATATATCTGGGTGCTCCTACATTGGGTCCATATATATTTAGAATCGTTAGCTCTTCTTGTTGTATCGATCCTTTTACCATTATGTAATGACCTTCTTTGTCCCTTTTGATCTTTGTTGCTTTAAAGTCTATTTTATCAGAGATGAGAATTGCAACTCCTGCTTTTTTTGCTCTCCATTTGCTTGGTAAATCTTCCTCCATCCTTTATTTTGAGCCTTTGTGTATCTTGCATGTGAGGTGGGTTTCCTGGATACAGCACACTGATGGGTTTTGGTTTTTATCCAATTTGCCAGTCTGTGTCTTTTGATTGGTGCATTTAGCCCATTTACATTCTGGGTTAATATTGTTATGTGTGAATTTGATACTGCCATTTTGATGCTAGCTGGCTGTTTTGCCCGTTGGTTCATGTACATTCTTCATTTTGTTGATGGTCTTTAGCATTTGGTATGCTTTTAGGATGGCTGGAACTGGTTGTTTCTTTCTATGTGTAGTGCCTCTTTCAGGAGCTCTTGTAAAGCAGGCCTAGTGGTGACAAAATCTCTGAGTACTTGCTTGTTCTTGAAGGATTTTATTTTTCTTCACTTATGAAGCTCAGTTTGGCTGGATATGAAATTCTGGGTTGAAAGCTCTTTTCTTTAAGGATGTTGAATATTGGCCCCCACTCTCTTCTGGCTTGTAGAGTCTCTGCCGAGAGATCTGCTGTGAGTCTGATGGGCTTCCTTTGTGGGTGACCCGACCTTTCTCTCTGGCTGCCCTTAGTATTTTCTCCTTCGTTTCAACCCTGGTGAATCTGACGATTATGTGCCTTGGGGTTGCTCTTCTTGCAGAGTATCTTTGTGGTGTTCTCTGTATTTCCTGGAGTTGAGTATTGACCTGTCTTGCTAGGTTGGGGAAATTTTCCTGGATAATATCCTGAAGAGTGTTTTCCAGCTTGGATTCATTCTCTTCGTCACATTCTGGTACACCTATCAAACGTAGGTTGGGTCTCTTCACATAGTCCCACATTTCTTGGAGATTTTGTTCATTCCTTTTGTGCTTTTTCTTTAATCTTGGTTTCTCGTTTTATTTCATTGAGTTGATCTTCAACTTCTGATATTCTTTCTTCTGCTTGGTCAATTCGGCTGTTGAAACTTGTGCATGCTTCAAGTTCTCATGTTGTGTTTTTCAGCTCCTTCAATTCATTCATATTCCTCTCTAAGTTGTCCATTCTGTTATCAATTCCTCGAATCTTTTTCAAATCTTTTTCAAGGTTCTTAGTTTCTTTGCACTGGTTTAGAACATGTTCCTTTAGCTCACTGAAGTTTCTCATTATCCACTTTCTGAAGTCTGATTCCGTCATTTCATCACATTCATTCTCCGTCCAGCTTTGTTCCCTTGCTGGTGAGGAGTTTTGGTCCTTTTGGAGGTGAGGTGTTTTGGTTTCGGTGCTTTCCTCCTTTTTGCGCTGGTTTCTTCCCATCTTTATGGATTTATCCGCCTGTCGCCTTAGTAGTTGCTGATTTTTCAATTGGGTCTCTGTGTGGACGCTGAGATTGTTGATGATGAAGTATTTCTGTTACTTAGTTTTCCTCTAATGGTCTATCCCTCTGCTGTATGAGTGCTGAGGTCCACCCAGGCCCTGCTTGTCTGGGGTATACCTGCAGCAGCTGCGGAACAGTGAGGATGATACCAGTTTCTTCTTCTGCTGTCCTTGTTCCAGAATAATGCCAGCCAAATGTCAGTCTGATTAGTCCTTTTCTGGGGTGACTCCTTGGATATACAGGGTCAGGAGCTGCTTGAGGAGACAGTCTGTGCTTTATAGGAGCTCCAGTGCTGTGTTGTTCATTCAGGGTTGTTGGGAGGTTGTTTATGTCTGCTGCAATAGAACTCATAAACACCACCCTTTTTCCCCTTAGATGCTCTGTCTCAGGGAGTTGGGGCTTTTATGAGTATCTGTTGCACTGTCCTGCCCCACTAGGCGGCAGTCTATTCACTATTTGCCTGCCGGGCTCTGACTGCGCGGGTCCGCTATTGCTGCTGGGCTCTGCTGTGGAGCAGGCCCTCTCTGTTATGGCAGGTTGCCTCGGCAATGGCAGGCTGTCCTGAGGTACTTCTGGACTGTCAGAAATGGTGGATGCCCCTCCCTCACCGGCTGCACCGTCCTAGATGCCGCAGCAAACTCTCAGCCCCAAGCACCTCCAGTTGCCGCCTGCTTGTCCCCGTGAGCGTGGGACCCCGAGCCCAATCACCCAGCTCCCTGCCTCAGAGTCCGTCCTCTCTCTCTCTCTTCCTCTGCGCTGAAAGGTCGACTCTCACTGGCGCCCCAGTAGCCTGCCAATAGGGCACTGGGATCCGTGTGATCTCCCGTGCCACTGCCCACTACCCCAGCTCAGATCACGTTTCCCAGGAAATTCCTGGTCTGGCTCATTGTCCAAGTCCCGTTCAATCAGATGAACATGCCAATCTGCCCTTCCAAATCTCAGATTGCCGGTTTAACAGGGCACCCAGACCAGTGAGTTCCACGCCAGGTCCGGAGCGCTGGCCAAGAGGTGGCGGAGCTGCAGCCGGGTGCAGCCCCGGTCTCTCCCACACCTGGGACTTTCAACACTCTGTGGGCATAAAAGGAACATCCAATAATGCGGCTAGGACTCACCCTCTGCGCCTTCACTGAGAGCTGCAATCCTGAGTCACCTCTACAACGCCATCTTGCCCGTAAAGGCACTTTAACTGATTATATTCACCTCTGTGCTGATATCAGACCTGCTTATCAGCAAGGTCTTGCTTTAGCAGCTACTTAAGCAGGAATGACTATTGCCACCTTTATAAAACAAAGACCCAACCGGCCTAGACCACTCCTTAAATGCTTTTGTTGTGGTAGTCTAGGCCATATGGCTAGAAAGGGTCAAGTTCGTTTTGTGCCATAGCCTCAGATGTTAGCTTTGCCAGCACCCCCAGATACTACTCCTGCTTCTCCTTCTCCTATCACTCCATCACCCCAACCACGTCAACCCGGTTTGTGTCCTCGCTGTCGCCATGGCACCCATTGGGCCAATGAGTGCCGCTATAAGCATGATGCCCAGGGCAATCCCCTCCCTCATCAGTCGGGACACCACAAAATATCGGGACACCTTATGTTCAACCTCCCATCCTGAGTTCGAGCGCAAGTCCGTTTCTCAACTCTGCGGAGCAACACTGGACAGCACAAAACTTGACCTCCGTCCCACCGCCCGACAGGTAATAGCCCCTGACATGGGACCTCAAGCCATCCCTACTGGCATTTTTGGTCTTCTTCCCTCGGGATATATTGGTCTTATTTTAGGTCATAGTAACTGTTCCTTGAGAGGTCTACATGTACTACCTGGAGTTGTTATTGCTGATTACTCAGGAGAAATTAAGGTGTTTGCTTGGTCGCCTACAGGTGTTTTCACACTGAGTCCTGAATTGTCCTTTGCTAAACTGCTTCTCATTCCTGTTGATACCTCAGCTGGCTCTCAATTGTTGACTAAAGTTATAGGTAACCAAGGTCCTGAGCCTTCCTCTTCTATGCTTACTGGGTTCAAGCCATTTTATCTATCATACCTGAATGTACCATTATAATTAAATTAATGGCAAAACATTTAAAGGCCTGCTGAACACAGGGACCAATGTGTCTATAATTTCCCATAAATATTGGCCTTCTCAATGGCTTACAACTACTGCCATAAATTTCTTACAAGGCATAGGAATGACTAACAACCCTATGCAATATGCAAGTTTATTAACATGGACTGATGATGAGGGTCACTCTGGCTCATTTTGCCCCTATGTAATTCCTGGTATCCCAATTAATCTTTGGGACCATAATGTTTTAGAAGCCATGGGGGCTCGATTGGTGACCAATCCCGTTGCTCTTGACATTATGACTAAACAGGGCTACTTTCCTGGCAAGGGCTTGGAAAAATCTTTGCAGGGAAATCCTGAGCCTCTCCCTTTTCCAGAAAACTGGCCGTTCTGGCCTAGGATATTTTTCCTAGGGGTCACCGTGATTCCCGACTCCCATGCTGATAAAATTACTTGGTTATCAGATGCACCAATATGGGTGGAGCAGTGGCCCCTTTCTCATGAAAATATTACAGAGGCTCACAAGTTTGTTCAGGAACAACTCTCTGCGGGTCATATTAGACCTACTAATAGTCCTTGGAATTCCCCCATCTTTGTTATTAAGAAGTGCTCTGGTAAATGGAGGCTTTTACAGGATTTAAGGAAAGTTAATGCTACTATGGAAGTCATGGGCCTCTTACAACCTGGCCTACCTTCCCCTATTGTTGTGCCTCAGACTTGGAAACTGTTAGTGATTGATCTAAAAGATTGTTTCTTTTCCATTCCTTTGCATCCCTCAGATTGTCATCGTTTTGCCTTTAGCGTACCTTCCACTAATTTTGATCGACCATATGAACAGTATGAGTGGATTGTGTTGCCTCAAGGTATGGCTAACAGCCCCACCTTGTGTCAGAACTTTGTGTCTAAAGCCATCCAACCTGGTCGTCAACAATTTTCTGATATTCAACTATTACATTATATGGATGATCTCCTCTTAGCTGCTCCAACTGAGATTCTTCTTTATCAAGCCTTTAAATGTTTGCAAAGCAGTCTGACAAAAAAACCTTGTTATCGCACCAGATAAGGTTTAGACTGCCACTCCCTACCATTACTTGGGAAAGCTTATTGAATCTAACCAGGTTTCCTTTAAGACTCCTATTCTCTCCACAGCAAATTTAACCACACTGCATGACTTTCAGAAATTTTTAGGAGATATTAACTGGGTTCGCCCAAGCTTGAAGCTCACCACATGACAATTGAAGTTTTTATTTAATATTCTCAAAGGTCCCCTTAATCCAACTTCCCCTGTTATTTGACAGCTCCCACCAAGGTGGCTTTGCAATTAGTTCATGATGCCTTGTCCCAGCAAAAACTTTCTCAAATTAAGGACAACTCCCACTGGTGTTATTATGTTCTTCCTACTGTTTATACTTCTACTGGAATTTTTTGGCAACAAAGTATTCTGGAATGGCTTCATCTCCCAGCCAGCCGTGGGAAAGTTGTAACCCCTTACTTTGAGTTAGTTTCTTTTTTGGTAGCTAAAGTTCGTATATGGGCTCTTTCTCTTTTTGTATTGATCCTCCTGAAATCATTGTTTCTTATTCTAGCACTCAGCAACAGTGGCTTTGGCAGTTCTCTGACTCCTGGCAATTAGCTTTTGCTGGCTTTTTAGGTCAAATACTGGGCAATTATTCTACTGATAACTTGTTACATTTTTACTCCCAAAACTTCCTTATTTTTCCACAGACCTGCCTCAAGTCACCGTTATCTGAAGCATTCTTAGCCTTTACTGACGGCTCCTCTTCTTGTATTGCCGCAGGCACTGTTAACGCACACCCCTTTTCATTTCAGACCCCAGAATGCTCTGCTCAGTGTGTGGAGCTCCTGGAAGTTCAACATATCCTGACTAATTGGGATGTCCATTTGAATATTTACTCTGATAGTCAATATGTTGTTAATTTTGTTCAAAATCTGGAAACAGCCCTCTTGTCCTTTTCTGACTCCTCTTCTATAATTCATCTTTTGCTCCCTTTACAGCAGACACTTCACTGCAGATCACATATTTTTTAATTGGTCATATCAGAGCCCATTCCTCCCTGCCAGATCCTCTAACTGAGGGCAATGCCCAAGCTGATCAACTCACTCAGTGTATTTTTCCTGTTCTGTCCCCTGTACAGCAGGTGGAGAGTTTTCATGCCCTGCACCATCAGAATGCTCACAGTCTGCGATTGCAATTTCAGATTACCAGAGAACAGGCCTGCCAAATTGTTAAACAATGCACAGCCTGTTTGCCTTACTTGCCTGTTGCTCGCCACTATGGGGTAAATCCTCGAGGACTGCAAGCTGGTCATGTATATCAGATGGATGTTACTCACTTTCTCTCCTTTGGTAAATTGCAGTATGTACATGTTTCCATTGACACTTTTTCTCATTTTACAGTTGCTACTGCTTATGCTGGGAAAGCAGTTAAGGATGTTGTAGCACATTGCCTAACCGTTTTTTCTATTATTGGCCCACCTAAGATCCTGAAGACAGACAATGGACCTGCTTATACCAGCAAAAGTTTCACTTCTTTTGCTCTCATTTTTAGATTTCTCACCGTACAGGCATGCCTTTTAATCCTCAAGGCCAAGGTATCATCGAAAGAAGCCATGCTGTTTTGAAAAATTTATTATATAAATTAAAACATGGCCTGATTTCTGATTCATTACATAAAATTCTCACACTTGGCTTAAACATGCTGTTTATGTTCTTAATTTCTTAACTTTAGATGCTGATGGACTCTCCACAGTGGATCGTCCTTAGCACCCTAATAATGTATCTCATCCCCAGGTCTTGTGGAAAGATGCTCTCACTGACCAGTGGCATGGTCCAGATCCTGTTCTAATATGGGGACGAGGACATGTTTGTGTTTTTCCCAGGTCTGCTCCCTCTCCAATTTGGGTTTCTGAACGCCTTGTCAAGCATGAATTCTCCACCAGGCACTGAAAACGCCCTGATACCCCATCTTCGTCGTCTCTGGCTGACGTCACCCCCACCTCACCACCACTGCCAGACTTGCTGAGCAGCTCAATCAGCGAACTTCCAGACTCCACAATGAGGCAGCCCTCTGCCAACGTGGGCCCAGATGCACCATCTGACTGCTGAAGCAGAAGCCCTGGTCGCATCTTCTGAACAATCCCGTTCTCCCACTGCTATGTTTATTGCTATAATTGCTATATTGTCTTGTCATTTGGCACAGGCCTTCCCTCTCCCTGATTCTCATGTTATGTGGGCTTATGTTCCCGACCCTCCTTTCCTTCGACCCGTTACCTGGAATGATCCTGCCTTCACCATCTACATTAATGATACTTCTATCCTTGGCTTCCCCTCTTCTTCTCATATTACTCCTCAGGTTGCTACCTATACTTACTCTGCCCAAGCTGCTGCCCCTCCCATGTGCTTCTACACCTCCAAAATCTGGGATCGTGATTTCTCTGCCAATGCCTATTCCCCTCCTTCGATTCCTCTCCCTTTTTCTGGTTCTTATTGCTTCAATCTTGGAATTCACCAACTTCATACCTTTTCTGGCCCCTCCGACCTCTTCCCAGGTGAAACAGTTTATTCTCGTGATTGGATACTCAACCATGTGGGAATTAGAGAAACTTACAAATTTTTCTCCACTCAGCATTTTTTCCTCATTAAGCACTGGTGTTGTCGACCTTCTAACTCCTCTTTGGACCCTTCCCCATACTGGTAGTTCTGTTTCCCTAACCAAAAGCAAGCAATTAATTATACCCTGACTTCTGGTTTCTCCTTATTTGACTGGTCTGTTTCTCATCCTCTTGACATTGCCTTAGCTCGTTATGAAACACCTGGTGGTTGGAGCACTCCCATTTACACTACCTTCTCTGGCAAATCCTACACTTCTCTCTGGAAGCTGTTTACATCCTTATCTCGTACCTTCTTTCACGCCAGTTCCTGTAGTTTATCTTATCCCGCTAACCAGACCATTTATACTCAATCCTGCATTGCTTCTCCTTATGCTATTATTGCTGGTAATGTTTTCATCACTCAAGCTTCTGGCTCATATTTTATTTATTGTGAAAATTGTATTCTTACCAACTGCATTGATTCTTCCTTTTTTCCTGTTCATACCCTTCTTCTTGTACACCAGCCCCTCTACGTCATGTTACCTCTTAATGTTTTTGGACACTGGTGTGATGAAAGAGCCCTGCTTATTTTCCAACAAGTCCATGATCTTATGATCTACCCTAAATGTTTCCCTGATATTCTCATTGCTAGCATTATTGTTGTTGTTTTAGTTATGGCTACTGCTGCTACTGCAGCTGTTGGCCTTGCTCACAGTGTTCAAACTGCTACTTATGTTAATCATCTTGCAAAAAATATTTCTGTTACAATGAGAACTCAAATGGATATTGATAAGAAAATTGATGAGAGACTTAATGCTTTGGAACAAACTGTTACTACTCTTGGTGATAAACTTTATAATATTCAAAACCACCTGGCCCTTCATTGCCATGCAGGTTATAAATATGTTTGTGTAACTAATACTCCTTATAATGAAACTAAATGGCAGTGGCCTCTTGTTAAGGCCCATTTACAAAAATTTGGACTCATGACAATTTATTCCTAGATGTTTCAAGCTTCAGCAGAAATTCATGCCATTAATTTTTCTCATCAAGAGCTGCCTGAGGATGACACAATCTCCCACTATATTGTTGACACTTTGTCTTCCTGGTTCACCAGCTTTCACCTTCCCGCCCTCTTGTCCATAATTGCTGTTGGTGCTTGTGTCCTTTTTCTCATCCTTCTCTTACCATTTCTATTTCTCTTTGTGTTCTCCACCTTCTAGCGTTTTCAGCTCCAATTATTTGAGCTTCATTTAAAAGCAAAGATAAGAAAAAATACTGTGAGAGTTGCCCCTGTGAGAGGCTAACAACTTGGCCTCCACCATTAGGTGAGCTTGACTCCTTATACATTTTCCCTGGCTAAAGGCTGTTGAGCTATGAGTGAGAGAAAATTAAGAAGAGAAGAAAAAGGAAATTGAGAATGATTAAGCAGGACACTATCCTCAGCCTTCTTGGCCAATGAGATAATGGCCAGGTGAATGCTGAAGTGAGTTAATTCGGTATTGTGTTCCCCTTTCTGGCTCCTGATCTAAGACTTTGTTTACCAGGCGTTATTTCAGCCTAGCAAACACCCCTGCAGTCCTCGTCTCTCACAGATGCATGGTTTACTGCTGAGCTTGTGAATTCTAGTTAATTAAAATTGTTATCAAAGTTACTGATTGTTCTGACAATATCAATAATCAGCATCACCAGTTTCCCCCTTAATCCTTTACATTAATATTTGCTCCCTTTGACAGTTCCTTAAAATCATCCCCCAAGGAATTTTCTGTTCCTTTTATTGTATGAGTAATTATCTGTATTGAGGTAATGATGTTAAAGAAAAATGTGTATAGGGAAACCTACTGCACAAATAAAATCACTGTATGGGCATAGCTAATTTGGTCCTTCAGAATCCTCCTCTTTCTGTCCTCTTTCTTTTCCATGCAGGCCCTCTTCCAGGTTCTGAACCCCATCACTGGATGAGATTCCCAGGCTCATGTTCAGTTTGCAACAGCACCCTACACAACAACAATCACTACAGAGAACTTACCCAACAACAGTCACTATAGAGCATTCCACACAGCAAGAGTCACTATAAAACACCCTACACAGAAACAGTCAGTATAGAGCACCTACCCACCACAGTCACTATAGAGCACCCCACCTAACAACAGTCACTGAAGAGCACCTACCCAACAACAGTCACTATAGAGCACCCTACCCAGTAAAAGTCACTATAGAGTACTCTATCTAACAACAGTCTCTATAGAGCATGCTACTTAACAGTAACTATAAACCACAAACCAAATAACAGTCACTAAAGAGCATCCTAACAAGCAACAGTAACTATAGATCCCTTTACACAACAACAGTAATTACAGAGCACCTATGAAAAAGCAGTCAATTTAGAGCCCTTTACCAAAAACAGTCACTATAGAGCACCCTACCCAAAAACAGTCACTATAGAGCACCTAGCAAACAACAGTCACTAGAGAGCACCCTAACCAACCTCAGTCACTATATAGCCGTCTACCTAACAGCAGTCACTATAGAGCATTTTACCTAAAAATAGTCAGTATAGAGCACCATACCCAACAACAGTCAGTATAGAGCACTCAACCTAACAACAGTCACTATAGAGCACCCTACTCAACAACAGCCACTATAGAGCTCTTTACCCAACCACAGTCAGTATAGAGCACCCTACCTAACAATGGTCACTATAGAGCACCCTACTCAACAACAATCACTATAGAGCACTATACCCAACAGCAGTCACTATAGGCCACTCCACCCAACCAAATTCACTATAGAGCATCCTACACAAAAACAGTCTCTATGGAGTACCTACCCAACAACAGTCACTACAGAGCCTTTTAACCATCAACAGTCATTATACAGAACTCTATGGAACAACAGTCAATATAGAACACCCTACCCAAGAATAGTCAGTATAGAGCACTCTACCCAACAACTGTCACTATAGAGCACCTACCAAAAAACAATCACTATAGAGTATCCTACCCAAAAAATAGTAACTATAAAGTACTTACCCAACAAGAGTCACTATGGAGCAATTTACCAAACAACAGTCACTATAGAGAGTCCACCCCACAATAGTCCACCCCACAATAGTCCACCCCACAAAAGTCACCTGTAGAGCACCTTACAAAAAAGCAGTCACTATAGAGCACCTGCTGAACAACAGTCACTCTAGACCACCTACTGAACATCATTAACTATAGATCACCTACACATCAACAGTCAATATAGAGCACCTATTCAACAAAAGTAACTACAGAGCACTGTACACAACATCAGTTACTATTGAGCACCGTACCCAACAACTGTCATTATAGAGCACACTACCCAACAACAGTCTCTATAGAGCACCTAACAACAGTCACTATAGAGCACTCTCCCCAACAACAGTCTCTATAGAGCACTCTACACAAAACACTCACTATAGAGCACTTCACACAACAGTCACTAAAGAAAAATTTACCCACAGCAGTCACCTATAGAGCACTCTACTTAACAGCAGTCACTATAGAGCACCCCAACCAACAGCAGTCACTATATAACACCCTACCCATTAACAGTCACTAAAAAGCACTCCAACAAACAACAATCACTACGTAGCATCCTACTTAACATGAGTAACTATAGAGCATCTACCCAACAAGTCACTATAGAGCCCTCTAACCAACAAGAGTCACTATAGAGCACTCTACCCAAAAACAGTCACAATAAATCACTATAATTAAAAAGAGTAACCATAAAGCACTTTACTCAGGAACAGTCACTATAGAGCACCATACCCACGAACAGTCACTATAGAGCACCCCACCCAATAATATTCACTATAGACCACCCTACACAATAGCAGTCACTATAAAGCATTCTACCCAACAACAGTCACTATAGAGCACCCTACCCAAAAACATTCTGTATAGAGCACCCCACCCAACCATAGTCACTATAAAGTACCTACCACAAAAAAGTCAGTATAGAGTACCCTACCCAGCAACAGTCACTTTAGAGCACTATATCAAGCATCAGTCACTATAGAGCACCTCACCCAATAAGTGTCACTATAAAGCAACCTACCCAGCAACAGTTACTATTGATTACCCTACCAAACAACAGTCATTTTAGGTCACCCTACCCAAGAAGTGTCACTATAGATTACATACCCAACAACAGTCACTATGGAGCACCTACCCAATAACAGTCACCATAGAGCACTCTACCCAAAAACAGTTTCTAAATAGCATTGTACCCAACAAGAGTCTCTATATAGCACCCTATGAAACAACAGTCACTATAGAGCACTCCACCCAAGAAAAGTCATGTATAGAGAACTCCACCAAACCACAGTGACTATAGAGCAACCAACAGAACAGTCACTATAGAGCACCCTATCAATCAACAGTCACTATGGAACACCTGCCCAACAAGATTCATTATAGAGTAAATAAGAAACAACATTCACTATAGAGCACCAACACAACAACAGTCACTATAAAGCACATACCCAACAACAGTCACTAGACAGCACTTTACCAAACAAGAGTTACTATAGAGCACCATACCCCACAACAGTCAATATAGAGCACTCTACCTAACAGCAGTCACTGTAAAGCACCTACCAAAGAACAGTCACTATAGAGCACCCCACTCAACAAGTTATTATAGAGCACACTACCCAGAAAAATTTACTATAGAGCACCATACCCAACAAGAGTCACTATAGAGCATTCTACTTAACAATGGTCAGTATAGAGCACACTACCCGACAACAGTCATTATATAACACCCTATCGAAAAACAGCCACTATAGAGCACCCTTCACAACAGTCAGTATAGAGCACCTTACACAACAAAAGTCACTATAAAGCATTCTACCAGTCATTGTAGAGCACCCTACACAACTACAGTAACTGTAGAGCACCCTATACAATAACAGTCAGTATATAGCATTCTACCCAACAACAATCACTGTTGAGCACTGTGCCAACAACAGTCACTATAGAGCACCATACCCAGGAACCAATATTTATAGCACTCTTCCCAAAAACAATAAGTATAGAGCACCCCATTCAACTTTCACTATAGAGCACCCCACCCAACAACTGTCACAATAGAGAATGTGACACAAGAACAGTCACTATAGAGCACCCCACCCAACAACAGTCACTATAGAGCACCCTACACAACAGTCACCATAGAGAACCCCAACCAACAACAGTCCCTATAGAGCCCTCTACCCAACAACTGTCACTATAAAGCACTCTACCCAGCAGCAGTCACTATGGAGCACTCTACACAATAACAGTCGCTATAAAGCACACTACCCAGCAAAAATCATTATAAAGAGCCCTACCTAGCAACAGTCAGCATAAAGCATTCTACCCAGCCAAACTCACTATGGAGCCCCCTACCCAACAACATTCACTATAGATCATCCTACCATCAACAGTCACTATAGAGCAACCTACCAAACAACAGTAACTATAGAGCACCTACCCAACAACCGTTACTATAGAGCACCTGCCCAAAAACTGTCAGTATAAAGCACATACCCAAAAACTGTCATTATACATCAAGAGCACTGTAGCAAAAAACAGTCACTATAGAGCACTCTATGCAACAAGAGTCACTATAGAGCACCCCACCCAAAAACAATCACTATATGGCACATAGCCAAAGCAGTCACTATAGAGTACCCCACACAACAGTCACTATAGAACATGCTACCCAACAACAGTCACTACAGAGCACCTACCCAATAACAGTCACTACAGATCACCTTACCAAGCAACAGTCACTATAGATCACCCCACCCAAAAACAGTCACTATGGAGTACCTTCAAAAAAACAGTCATGATAGAACACCCTATCCAACATAAGTCGGTATAGAGCACCCCACCCAACTAGAGTTACTCTAGAGTACCTACCCTACAACAGTCACTATAGGGCACTCTACCAAGCAACAGTCACTATAGAGCACTTCACCCAGAAACAGTCACTATAGAGCACCCCAAACAGCAACAGTCAGTATAGAGCACCATACTTAATGGCAGTCACTATAGAGCACCCTACCAATAACAGTCACTATAGAAACCCTACCAATCAACAGTATAAAGCATTCTACCAATAACCATCACTATAATGCACCCTACTCAAAAACAGTCACTGTAGAACACTCCATTCATCAACAGTCACCATGGAGCAACCTACCGAGAAAAAGTTACTATAGAGCACCCTACCCAGCAACAGTCAAAATGGAGCACCCTACAAAACAACAGTAACTATAGAAAACTCCACACAATAACAGTAACTATAAAGCACGCTACTCAACAACAGTCACTATCTGGAGCACTCTACCCAACAACAGCTCACTATAGAGCACCCTACAGAACAAGAGTCACTATACAGCACTCCACTGAACAATCACTACAGAGCACACTACCCCACAACAGTCAGCATAGTGTCCCCTACCCAACAACTGTCACTTTTTAGAACATTGTATGCAAAAACAGTCACTATAGAACACCCCATTCAGCATTAGTCAGCAGAGAGCACCCCACTTAACAATATTCACTATGCAGCACCCTACACATCAACAGTCACTATAGAGCATGCCACACAACAATAGTCACTATAGAGCAACTACATTATATCAGTCACTATAAAGAACTCTACCCAACAACAGTCACTATAGAGCACTCTACCCAACAACAGTTACTGTAGAGCATGGTACTCACCAACAGTCACTATAGAGCACCCTACCCCAAAACAGTATCTATAGAGAACCTAACCAACAACAGTCACTATAGAGCACTCTACCCAACAACAGACACTATAGAGCATTCTACCCAAAAACAGTTACTATAGAGCACTCCACACAACAAGAGTCACTATAGAGAAATTCACCCAACAACAGTCACTATAGAGCACTCTACCCAACAACAGTCACTATAGAGCATTCTACCCAACAGCAGTTACTATAGAGCATTCTACCAATAACCATCACTATAATGCACCCTACTCAAAACAGTCACTATAGAGCATTCTACCCAAAAACAGTTACTATAGAGCACCCAACAACAGTTACTGTAGAGCATGGTACTCACCAACAGTCACTATGGAGCACCCTACCCAGCAACAGTCAAAATGGAGCACCCTACCCAACAGTCACTATACAGCACTCCACTGAACAATCACTACAGAGCACACTACCCCACAACAGTCAGCATAGTGTCCCCTACCCAACAACTGTCACTTTTAGAACATTGTATGCAAAAACAGTCACTTATAGAGCACTCTACCCATCAACAGTCACTATGGAGCACCCTACCCAACAGTCACTAGAGCACCCTACAACAACAGTCACTGTAGAACACTCTATACAACAACAGTCACTATGGAGCACCCTACCCAACAACTGTCACTTTTAGAACATTGTATGCAAAAACAGTCACTATAGAGCACTCTACCCATCAACAGTTACTACAGAGCACCATACTTAATGGCAGTCACTATAGAGCACTTCACCCAGAAACAGTCACTATGGAGCACCCTACCCAACAGTCACTATAGAGCATTCTACCCAAAAACAGTTACTATAGAGCACCCCACCCAACAACAGTCACTGTAGAACACTCTATACAACAACAGTCATTATACAGCATTATACCAGCAAAGTTTCACTTCTTTTTGCTCTCATTTTAGATTTCTCACCGTACAGGCATTCCTTTTAATCCTCAAGGCCAAGGTATCATGAAAGAAGCCATGCTGTTTTGAAAATTTATTATATAAATTAAAACATGGCCTGATTTCTGATTCATTACATAAAACACACTTGGCTTAAACATGCTGTTTATGTTCTTAATTTCTTAACTTTAGATGCTGATGGACTCCAGCAGATCGTCATTAGCATAATAATGTATCTCATCCCCAGGTCTTGTGGAACATGCTCTCACTGACCAGTGGCATGGTCCAGATCCTGCTAATATGGGGACGAGGACATGTTTGTGTTTTTCCCAGGTCTTCCCTCCAATTTGGGTTCCTGAACGCCTTGTCAAGCATGAATTCTCCACCAGGCAGTGAAAAGCCCTGATACCCCATCTGTCTCTGGCTGACGCACCCCATCACCACCACTGCCAGACTTATTGAGCAGCTCAATCAGCGAACTTCCAGACTCACAACGAGGCAGCCCCTGCCAACGTCCCAGATGCACCATCTGACTGCTGAAGCAGCCCTGGTCGCATCTTCTGAACAAGTTCTCCCACTGTATGTTTATTGCTATAATGGCTATATTGTCTTGTCATTTGGCACAGGCCTTCCTCTCCTGATTCTCATGTTATGTGGGCTTATGTTCTGACCCTCCTTTTTTGACCTGTTACCTGGAATGATCCTGCCTTCACCATCTACATTAATGATACTTCTATCCTTGGCTTCCCTCTTCTTCTCATATTACTCCTCAGGTTGCTACCTATACTTACTCTGCCCAAGCTGCTGCCCTCCCATGTGCTTCTACCTCCAAAATCTGGGATTGATTTCTCTGCCAATGCCTATTCCTCCTTCTATTCCTCTCTTTTCAGTTTCTTATTGCTTCATCTTGAATTGCTGACTTCATACCTTTTCTGGCCCTCCGACCTCTTCCAGGTGAAACAGTTTATTCTCGTGATTGGATACTCAACCATGTGGGAATTAGAGAAACTTACAAATTTTCTCCACTCAGCATTTTCCTCATTAAGCACTGGTGTTGTCGACCTTCTAACTCCTTGGACCCTTCCCCATACTGGTAGTTCTGTTTAACCAAAAGCAAGCAATTAATTATACCCTGACTTCTGGTTTCTCCTTATTTGACTGGTCTGTTTCTCATCCTCTTGACATTGCCTTAGCTCGTTATGAAACACCTGGTGGTTGGAGCACTATACACTACCTTCTCTGGCAAACCTACACTTTTCTCTGGAAGCTGTTTATCCTTATCTCCACTTCTTCACGCCAGTTCCTAGTTTATCTTATCCCGCTAATCAGACCATTTATACTCAATCCTGCATTGCTTCTCCTTATGCTATTATTGCTGGTAATGTTTCATCACCAAGCTTCTGGCTCATATTTTATTTATTGTGAAAATTGTATTCTTACCAACTGCATTGATTCTTCCTTTTTCCTGTTCATACCCTTCTTCTTGTACACCAGCCCCCTCATGTTACCTGTTAATGTTTTTTGGACACTGGTGATGAAAGAGCCTTCTTATTTTCCAACAAGTCCATGATCTTATGATCTACCCTAAACGTTTCCTGATATTCTCATTGCTAGCATTATTGTTGTTGTTTTAGTTATGTAGCTGCTACTGCAGCTGTTGGACTTGCTCACAGTGTTCAAACTGCTACTTATGTTAATCATCTTGCAAAAATATTTCTGTTACAATGGGAACTCAAATGGATATGGATAAGAAAATTGATGAGAGACTTAATGCTTTGGAACAAACTGTTACTACTCTTGGTGAAAAACTTTATAATATTCAAAACCGCCTGGCCCTTCATTGCCATGCAGGTTATAAATATGTTTGTGTAACTAATACTCCTTATAATGACACTAAATGGCAGTGGCCTCTTGTTAAGGCCCATTTACAAAACATTTGGACTCATGACAATTTATTCCTAGATGTTTCAAGCTTCAGCAGAAATTCATGCCATTAATTTTTCTCATCAAGAGCTGCCTGAGGATGACACAATCTCCCACTATATTGTTGACACTTTGTCTTCCTGGTTCACCAGCTTTCACCTTCCCTCCCTCTTGTCCATGATTGCTGTTGGTGCTTGTGTCCTTTTCTCATCCTTCTCTTACCATTCCTATTTCTCTTTGTGTTCTCCACCCTCTAGCGTTTTCAGCTCCAATTATTTGAGCTTCAAAACAAAGAAAGAAAAAATGTGGAGTTGCCCCCAGAGAGCTAACAACTTGGCCTCCACCATTAGGTGAGCTTGACTCCTTATACATTTTCTCTGGCTAAAGGCTGTTGAGCTATGAGTGAGAGAAAATTAAGAAGAGAAGAAAAAGGAAATTGAGAATGATTAAGCAGGACACTATCCTCAGCCTTCTTGGCCAATGAGATAATGGCCAGGTGAATGCTGAAGTGAGTTAATTTGGTATTGTGTTCCCCTTTCTGGCTCCTGATCTAAGACTTTGTTTACCAGGCGTTATTTCAGCCTAGCAAACACCCCTGCAGTCCTCGTCTCTCACAGATGCATGGTTTACTGCTGAGCTTGTGAATTCTAGTTAATTAAAGATTGTTATCAAAGTTACTGATTGTTCTGACAATATCAATAATCAGCATCACCAGTTTCCCCCTTAATCCTTTACATTAATATTTGCTCCCTTTGACAGTTCCTTAAAATCATCCCCCAAGGAATTTTCTGTTCCTTTTATTGTATGAGTAATTATCTGTATTGAGGTAATGATGTTAAAGAAAAATGTGTATAGGGAAACCTACTGCACAAATAAAATCACTGTATGGGCATAGCTAATTTGGTCCTTCAGAATCCTCCTCTTTCTGTCCTCTTTCTTTTCCATGCAGGCCCTCTTCCAGGTTCTGAACCCCATCACTGGATGAGATTCCCAGGCTCATGTTCAGTTTGCAACAGCACCCTACACAACAACAATCACTACAGAGAACTTACCCAACAACAGTCACTATAGAGCATTCCACACAGCAAGAGTCACTATAGAGCACCTACACAACAACAGTCTATAGAGCACCTACCCACCACAGTCACTATAGAGCACCCCACCTAACAACAGTCACTATAGAGCACCTACCCAACAACAGTCACTATAGAGCACCCTACCCAGTAAAAGTCACTATAGAGCACTACCCAACAACAGTCACTATAGAGCATGCTACTTAACAGTAACTATAGAGCACCCCACCAACAACAGTCACTATAGAGCACCTACACAACAACAGTAACTATAGAGCACTCTACCCAACAACAGTCACTATAGAGCACCCTACTCAACAACAGTCACTATAGAGCACTCTACCCAACAACAGTCACTATAGAGCACCTACACAACAACAGTCACTATAGAGCACCCTACTCAACAACAGTCACTATAGAGCACTCTACCCAACAACAGTCAGTATAGAGCACCCTACCCAACAACAGTCATTATAGAGCACCCTACCCAAAACAGTCACTATAGAGCACCCTACTCAACAACAGTCACTATAGAGCACTCTACCCAACAACAGTCACTATAGAGCACCTACCCAACAAGAGTCACTATAGAGCACCCTACTCAACAACAGTCACTATAGAGCACTCTACCCAACAACAGTCAGTATAGAGCACCTACCCAACAACTGTCACTATAGAGCACTCTACCCAACAACAGTCACTATAGAGCACCCACCCAACAACAATCTGTATAGAGCACCCTACTCAACAACAGTTACTATAGAGCATGATACACAACCACAGTCACTATAGAGCACCTACCCAACGACAGTCACTATAGAGCACCTACAACAACAGTCACTATAAAGCACTCTACCCAACAACAGTCACTATAGAGCACTCTACCCAACAACAGTCACTATAGAGCACCCTACTCAACAACAGTCACTATAGAGCACCTACCCAACAACAGTCATTATAGAGCACCTACCAACAACAGTCACTATAGAGCACTCTACCCAACAACAGTCACTATAGAGCACTCTACCCAAAACAGTCACTATAGAGCACTACACAACAACAGTCACTATAGAGCACTACCCAACAACAGTCACTATAGAGCACTCTACCCAACAACAGTCACTATAGAGCACTCTACCCAACAACAGTCACTATAGAGCACTCTACACAACAGTCACTATAGAGCACCCTACCCAAAACAGTCACTATAGAGCACTCTACCCAACAACAGTCATTATAGACCACTCTACCCAACAACAGTCACTATAGAGCACCTATCAACAACAGTTACTATAAAGCACTGTACCCAACAACAGTCACTATAGAGCACCTACCCAACAAGAGTCAGTATAGAGCACCTACCAACAGTCACTATAGAGCACCCACCCAACAACAGTCACTATAGAGCACCTACCCAACAAGAGTCACTATAGAGCACTCTACCCAACAACAGTCACTATAGAGCACTCTACACAACAACAGTCACTATAGCACCTACCCAAAACAGTCACTAGAGCACCTACACAACAGTCACTATAGAGCACTCTACCAACAACAGTCAGTATAGAGCACCTACACAACAACAGTCATTATAGAGCACCTACCAACAACAGTCACTATAGAGCACCTACCCAACAACAGTCACTATAGAGCACCTACCCAGCAACAGTCACTATAGAGCACTACCCAACAACAGTCACTATAGAGCACCTACCAACAACAGTCAGTATAGAGCACCTACACAACAGTCACTATAGCACTACCCAACAACAGTCACTATAGAGCACTCTACCCAAAACAGTCACTATAGCACTCTACCCAACAACAGTCACTATAGAGCACCCAACAACAGTCACTATAGAGCACCTACCAACAACAGTCACTAGAGCACCTACCAACAACAGTCACTATAGAGCACTACCAACAACAGTCAATATAGAGCACTCTACCCAAAACAGTCACTATAGAGCACTTCACACAACAGTCACTATAGCACCTACCCAAAACAGTCACTATAGAGCACCCACCCAACAACAGTCAGTATAGAGCACCTACCCAGCAACAGTCACTATAGAGCACACCCAACAACAGTCACTATAAAGCACCTACCCAACAACAGTCATTATAGAGCACTCTACCCAACAACAGTCAGTATAGAGCACCTACCCAAAACAGTCACTATAGAGCACTCTACCCAACAACTGTCACTATAGAGCACCTACCAAAAACAGTCACTATAGAGCACCTACCCAAAACAGTCACTATAGAGCACTCTACCCAACAACAGTCACTATAGAGCACCTACAACAACAGTCACTATAGAGCACCCAACAACAGTCTATAGAGCACCCACAACAGTCACTATAGAGCACCTACAAAACAGTCACTATAGAGCACCAACAACAGTCTATAGAGCACCCAACAACAGTCACTATAGAGCACCTACAACAACAGTCACTATAGAGCACCTATTCAACAAAAGTCACTATAGAGCACTCTACACAACAACAGTCACTAGAGCACCCAACAACAGTCACTATAGAGCACTACCCAACAACAGTCTATAGAGCACCTAACAACAGTCACTATAGAGCACCTACCCAACAGTCACTATAGAGCACTCTACACAAAACACTCACTATAGAGCACTTCACACAACAGTCACTATAGAGCACTCTACCCAACAACAGTCACTATAGAGCACTCTACTTAACAGCAGTCACTATAGAGCACCCCAACCAACAGCAGTCACTATATAACACCCTACCCATTAACAGTCACTATAAAGCACTCCAACAAACAACAATCACTACGTAGCATCCTACTTAACATGAGTAACTATAGAGCACTCTGCAACAACAGTCACTATAGAGCCCTCTAACCAACAAGAGTCACTATAGAGCACTCTACCCAAAACAGTCACAATAAATCACTATAATTAAAAGAGTAACCATAAAGCACTTTACTCAGGAACAGTCACTATAGAGCACCATACCCAACAAGAGTCACTATAGAGCACCCACCCAATAATATTCACTATAGACCACCCTACACAATAGCAGTCACTATAAAGCATTCTACCCAACAACAGTCACTATAGAGCACCCTACCCAAAACAGTCTATAGAGCACCCACCCAACCATAGTCACTATAAAGCACCTACCAACAACAGTCAGTATAGAGTACCCTACCCAGCAACAGTCACTTTAGAGCACTATATCAAGCATCAGTCACTATAGAGCACCATACCCAACAAGAGTCACTATAGAGCACCCTACCCAGCAACAGTTACTATTGATTACCCTACCAACAACAGTCACTATAGAGCACCATACCCAACAAGAGTCACTATAGAGCACCTACCCAACAACAGTCACTATGGAGCACCTACCCAATAACAGTCACCATAGAGCACTCTACCCAAAACAGTCACTATAGAGCACTCTACAACAACAGTCACTATAAAGCATTCTACCAAACAACAGTCACTATAGAGCACTCTACACAACAGTCACTAGAGCACTCTACAACAACAGTCACTATAGCACCTACCCAACAACAGTCTATAGAGCACTACCCAACAACAGTCACTATAGAGCACCAACACAACAACAGTCACTATAGAGCACCCACCCAACAACAGTCACTATAGAGCACCCAACAACAGTCATAGAGCACCTACAACAACAGTCAATATAGAGCACCTACAACAACAGTCACTATAGAGCACCCAACAACAGTCACTATAGAGCACTACCCAACAACAGTCAATATAGAGCACCTACCAACAGTCACTAGAGCACCTACCACAACAGTCACTAGAGCACCTACCAACAGTCACTATAGAGCACCCACCCAACAACAGTCACTATAGAGCACCTACCAACAACAGTCACTAGAGCACTCTACACAACAACAGTCACTATAGAGCACTCCACCCAACAACAGTCACTATAGAGCACTCTACCCAACAACAGTCACTATAGAGCACCCACAACAACAGTCACTATAGCACTCTACCCAAAACAGTCACTATAGAGCACCTACAAACAGTCACTATAGAGCACTACCCAACAACAGTCACTAGAGCACCTACCAACAACAGTCACTATAGAGCACCCAACAACAGTCACTATAGAGCACTACCAACAACAGTCAGTATAGAGCACTCTACCCAAAACAGTCACTAGAGCACTCTACAACAACAGTCACTATAGAGCACCTACCCAAAACAGTCACTAGAGCACCCTACCCAACAACAGTCAGTATAGAGCACTACCCAACAACAGTCACTATAGAGCACCTACCACAACAGTCACTATAGAGCACTCTACCCAAAACAGTCACTATAGAGCACTACCAACAACAGTCACTATAGAGCACTCTACCCAAAACAGTCACTATAGAGCACACCCAACAACAGTCACTATAGAGCACCTACAACAACAGTCACTATAGAGCACCAACACAACAACAGTCACTATAGAGCACCTACCAACAACAGTCATAGAGCACCTACCAACAACAGTCACTAGAGCACTCTACCCAAAACAGTCTATAGAGCACTACCCAACAAGAGTCTCTATATAGCACCCTATGAAACAACAGTCACTATAGAGCACCCACCCAAAAACAGTCACTATAGAGCACCTACCAAACAACAGTCACTATAGAGCACCATACTTAATGGCAGTCACTATAGAGCACCCTACCAATAACAGTCACTATAGAGCACCCTATCAATCAACAGTCACTATAAAGCATTCTACCCAACAACAGTCACTATAGAGCACTCTACCCAAAAACAGTCACTGTAGAGCACCCTATCAAACAACAGTCACTATAGAGCACCCTACTCAGCAACAGTCACTATAGAGCACCCTACACAGCAACAGTCACTATAGAGCAACCTACCAAACAACAGTAACTATAGAGCACTGTACACAATAACAGTCACTATAAAGCACCCTACCCAACAACAGTCACTATAGAGCACTCTACCCAACAACAGTCACTATAGAGCACCATACCCAACAAGAGTCACTATAGAGCACTCTACCCAACAACAGTCACTATAGAGCACTCTACCCAACAACAGTCAGTATAGAGCACCCTACCCAACAACAGTCACTATAGAGCACTCTACCCAAAAACAGTCACTATAGAGCACCCTACCCAACAACAGTCACTATAGAGCACCCTACCCAACAACATTCACTATACAGCACCCTACCCAGCAACAGTCAGTGTAGAGCACTTTACCCCAAAATAGTCACTATAGCACACTCTACCCAACAACAGTCACTATAGAGCACTCTACCAACAACAGTCACTATAGAGCACCTACCCAAAAACAGTCACTAGAGCACCTACCCAACAGTCACTATAGAGCACCACACCCAACAACAGTCCTAGTAGAGCACCTACCCAACAACAGTCACTATAGAGCACCTACCAACAACAGTCACTATAGAGCACACTACCCCACAACAGTCACTATAGATCACCCCACCCAAAAACAGTCACTATAGAGCACCTACACAACAGTCACTAGAGCACCCTACACAACAGTCACTATAGAGCACCTACCCAACAGTCACTATAGAGCACCCTACCAATAACAGTCACTACAGATCACCTTACCAAGCAACAGTCACTATAGATCACCCCACCCAAAAACAGTCACTATAGAGCACCCTACCAACAACAGTCATTATAGAGCACCTACCCAACAACAGTCAGTATAGAGCACCCCACCCAACAACAGTTACTATAGAGCACCTACCAACAACAGTCACTACAGATCACCTTACCAAGCAACAGTCACTATAGAGCACTTCACCCAGAAACAGTCACTATAGAGCACCCCAAACAACAACAGTCACTATAGAGCACCTAGTTAACAACAGTCAATATAGAGCACTCTACCAATAACAGTCACTATAGAGCACTCTACCCATCAACAGTCACTATAGAGCATTCTACCCAACAACAGTCACTATAGAGCACCCTACCCAACAACAGTCACTGTAGAACACTCCATTCATCAACAGTCACTATGGAGCACCCTACCCAGCAACAGTCACTATAGAGCACCCTACCCAAAAACAGTCACTATAGAGCACTACCCAACAACAGTCATTATAGAGCACCTACAACAACAGTCACTGTAGAACACTCTATACAACAACAGTCACTGTAGAACACTCTATACAACAACAGTCACTATAGAGCTCCACCCAAAAACAGTCACTATAGAGCACCTACCCAACAGTTACTATAGAGCACCCCACCCAACAACATTCACTATAGAGCATGCTACCCAGCAACAGCCACTACAGAGCACCTACCCAATGACTGTCAACACAGAGCACCCTACCCAGAAACAGCCACAATAGAGCACCCCACCCAACAACAGTCACTGTAGAGTACATACAACAACAGTCACGATAGAGCACCCTACCCAACAACAGTTACTATAGAGCACCTACCCAACAACAGTCACTATAGAGCACCTACCCAACAACAGTCACTATAGAGCACTCTACCCAACAACAGTTACTATAGAGCACCCCACCCAAAAACAGTCACTATAGAGCACACCCAACAACAGTCACTATAGAGCACCCTACAACAGTCACTATAGAGCACCCTACCAACAACAGTCACTAGAGCACCTACAACAACAGTCACTATAGAGCACTACAACAACAGTCACTAGAGCACCCTACCCAAAAACAGTCACTATAGAGCACTACCAACAACAGTCACTGTAGAACACTCTATACAACAACAGTCATTATAGAGCACCCTACCCAGCAACAGTCACTATAGAGCACCCTACAAAACAACAGTAACTATAGAGCACTCTACCCAACAACAGTTACTATAGAGCACCCTACCCAAAAACAGTCACTTATAGAGCACTCTACCCAACAACAGTCACTATAGAGCACCCTACAGAACTAGAGTCACTATACAGCACTCCATTGAGCAATCACTACAGAGCACAATACACAACAGCTGTCACTATAGAGCACCCTACACAACAACTGTCACTTATAGAGCACTCTACCAACAACAGTCACTATAGAGCACCTACCCAATAACAGTCACTATAGAGCACCCCACCCAACAACAGTCACTATAGAGCAACTACCCAACAGCAGTCACTATAGAGCATGCCACACAACAATAGTCACTATAGAGCAACTATGTAACATCAGTCACTATAAAGAACTCTACCCAACAACAGTCACTATTGAGCACCCTACCCAACAACAGTCACTATAGAGCACTCTACCCAACAACAGTTACTGTAGAGCATGGTACTCACCAACAGTCACTATAAAGCACCCTACCCAAAAACAGTAACTATAGAGAACCTAACCAACAACAGTCACTATAGAGCACTCTACCCAACAACAGTCACTATAGAGCATTCTACCCAACAACAGTTACTATAGAGCACTCCACACAACAAGAGTCACTATAGAGAACTTCACCCAACAACAGTCACTATAGAGCACTCTACCCAACAACAGTCACTATAGAGCATTCTACCCAACAACAGTTACTATAGCTCACTCTACACAACAACAGTCACTATAGAGAGCTCCACCCAAAAACAGTCACTTATAGAGCACTCTACCCATCAACAGTCATTATAGAGCACCCCAAACCAACAACAGTCACTATAGAGCACCTACCCAAATAACAGTCACTATAGAGCACTCTACCCATCAACAGTTACTACAGAGCACCATACCCAACAAGAGTCACTATAGAGCACCCTACCCAACAACAGTCACTATAGATCACCTACCCAACAACAGTCACTGTAGAGCACCCTATGCAACAAGAGTCACTACATAGGACTCTACCCAACAACAATCACTGTAGAACACTCTATACAACAACAGTCACTATAGAAAACTCCACCTCACAACAGTCACCTATAGAGCATTCTAACCAACAAAAGTCAGTATAGAGCACCCCAGACAACAACAGTCTCTATAGACCACCTTTCAAACAACAGTCACTATAGAGCCCCTTACAGAACAACACTTACCATATAGCACCTATCCAACAACCGTCATAATAGAATACTTTTCCCAGCAACAGTCACCATAGAGCACACCACCTAAAAATAGTCAATATAGAGCACGCTACTAAGCAACTGTCAAGATAGAGCACCGACCAAACAAAAGTCACTATAAAACCAACTACCCAACAACAGTCACTATACAGCATTATATCCAGCAAAAGTCACTATGGAGCACCCTACCCAACATACCAACTATTACATAGGGTGCTTTATAGTGACTGTTTTTTGATAGGGTGCTCTATAGTTACTGTTGTTGGGTGTGGTGCTCAATAGTTACTGATGTTGGGTAGAGTGCTTTGCTGTTACTGTTGTTGGGTAGGGTGCTCTATAGTGACTGTTGAGTAGCATGCTCTAGAGTGACTGTTGTTTCTTGGGGTGCTCATTGTGACAGTTGTTGGGTAGGTGCTCTATAGTGACTGTTGTTGGGTAGGATGCTCTGTAGTGACTGTTGTTGGGTGGGGTGCTCTATACTGACTGTTGCTGAGTTGGGTGCTATATAGGGACTATTGTTGCATAGAGTGCTCTAGATAGTGACTGTTGTTATGTAGGTGCTTTATTGTGACTGTTGTTGGGTAGGGTGCTCAATAATGACTGTTGTTGGTAGGTATTCTATAGTGAGTGTTTTGGGTAGGTGCTCTATAGTGACTGTTGTTTGATACGATGCTCTAAAGTAACTGTTTCTGTGTAGAGTGCTTTATACTGACTGTAGGTGCTCTATAGTGACTGTGGTTCGGCAGGTGCTCTTTAGTTACAGTTGTTGGGTAGGTGCTCTATTTTGACTCTTGTTCGGTAGGTGCTCTACAGTGACTTTTGTTTGGTAGGATGCTCTATAGCGACTGTAGATGCTAGGGTGATTTATAGTGAATGCTGTTGGGTATGGTGCTCTATAGTGACTGTTGATGAGTAGCGTGCTCCATAGTGACTGTTCCTAGGTGGGGTGCTCTATAGTCACAGTTGTTGGGTGGAGTGTTCTATAGTGACTTTTGTTGGGTAAAAAGCTCTATAGTGACTCTTGTTGGGTAGATGCTCTATAGTGACTCTTGTTGGGTAGATGCTGTATAGTGTCTGTTGTTGAGGAGAGGGCTTTATACTGACTGTTGTTGGGTAGAGTTGTCTATAGTGACTGTTGTTGGGTGGAGTGCTTCATAGTGACTGTTGTTTGGTCAAGAACTCTATAGTAACTGTTGTTGGGTGGAGTGCTCTATAGTCACTGTTGTTGAATAGCGTGCTCTATAGTGACTGTTATTGGGTGGGGTGCTCTACAGTAAATGTTGTTGAGTAGGTGCTGTATAGGGACTGTTTTTGGGTGGAGAGCTGTATAGTGACTGTTGTTGGGTGGAGTGCTCTATAATGACTGTTATTTCATAGGGTGCTCTCTAGTGACTGCTGTTGGGTAGGTGCTTTATTGTGACTATTGTTGGGTGGAATGCTCTCTAGTGACTGTTATTGGTAGTGTGCTCTATAGTGACTTTGTAAGATGTGTTCACTGTGCAGTGTCTGTTTGTGGTGAATGGTGTGCCAGTGTGAAGTGTCCACACTGCAGAATATGTGTCTGGTGAGTGTCATGTGTCTGTGTGAAATGTATTTACTGTGTAGTGTGTGTGGTCAGTCATGTGTCTGTATGAGGTTTCTTCAATGTGGAGTGTGTGTGTCATCACTGGTGTGTGTGTGAAGTGTGTTCACTATGGAGTGTGTGTTTGGAGACTGCTCTTTGTGTGAGTTGTGTGAACTGTGGAGTGTGTGGGTGGTGTGTGGTGTGTGTCTGTGTGAGGTGTGTGCTCTTTGTAGTATGTGTGTGATGAGTGGTGTTTATCTGAGATATATGCACAGTGGAGTGTGAGTGTGTGGGGTGTGTGGTAAGTGGTGTGTGTCTGTGCTAGGTGTCTTTACTCTGGACTGTGTGTGTTGTGTGGTGTCAGTGTAAAGTGTGCACTGTGGAGAGTGTGGGCGTGGTAAGTGGTGTGTGTCTGTGTGATGTGTGCATGGTGAAGTGTGTGTGTGTGGAGATTGGTTTGTGTCCCTGTGAGGTGTGTGCACTGTGGAGTGTGTGTGCAGTGAGTAGTGTGTGTCTGTGTGAGGTGTGTGCACTGTGAAAAGTGTGTGTGTTGAGTGATGGTGTCTTTGTGAGTTTTGCAATGTGCAGAGTGTGTGTGTGGTAAGTTGTGTGTGTCTGTGTGATGCTGTTGCACTGTCGACTGTGTGTGTGGTGAATCTTGTGTGTCTGTGAAAGGTGTGTGCACTGTAGTGTGTGTGTATGGTGAGTGTGTGTGTTTGTGTTAAGTGTGTGCATAGTGCAGTGTGTAAGTTTGATGTTTGGTGTGGGTTTGTGTACCATGTCTGCATTGTGGAGTGTGTGTGGTCAGATGTGTGTGACTGTGTCAGGTGTGTGCACTGTGGTGTGTGTGTTTGGTGAGTGGTGGGCCTGTGTGAGGTGTCTGCACTGTGAAATGTGTGTGTGGTGAGTGCTCTGTGTCTCTGTTAGGTGTGTTCACTGTGTAGTATGTGTGTGTTCTGCAGTGTTTCTGTGTAAAAGGTCTACACTGTGGAGTGTCTGTGTTGTAATTGGTGTGTGTCTGTGTGGAGTGTGTGCACTGGGGAGTGTGTGGTGAGTTGAGTGTGCCTTTGTGAGGTGTGTGCACTGTGTAGTATGTGTGTCTGAAGAGTTATGTGTGTCTGTGTGAGGTGTGTGCACTGTGGAGTGTGTGTGTGTTATGAGTAGTGTGTTTGTTTGAGGTCTGTGCACCATGGTGTTTGTGTGTGTTGAGTGGTGTGTGTCTGTGTAAAATGTATGCACCAAGTGTGTTTGTTGAGTGTTTGTGATGACTGGTGTGTGACAGTGTGTGGTGCCTGCATTATGGATAGGTTGTGAGGTGATTGGTGTGTGTCTGTGTGATGTGTGTGCATTCTGGTGTGTGTGTGCAGAACTTGTGTGGTGTGTGCTCTGTGTCTTTGTGAGGTGTCTGTTGTGAAAATTTTGTGTGATGAGTGGTGTGTGTCTGAGGTATGTGCACTGTGGATTACGTGTGGAGTCCATGAACTGTGTGGTGTTTGTCTTGTGAGGTGTGCACTGTGGAGGGTGTGTGTGTGTGGTGAGTGGTGTGTTTCTGTGTGGGGTGATGTGTGCATTGTGGAGTTTGTGTGTGATAAGTGGTGTGTCTGTGTGAAGTGTGTGGACTCTGGAGAGTGTGTGGTGAGTTTTGTGTCTATGTGATGTTTGTGCTTTGTTGAGTGTGTGTTAAGCGTGTTTACTGAGTGGTGTGTGTCTGTGTAAGGTGTGTGCACACTGGTGTGTGTGGAGTGTTTGTGGTGAGTGGTGTGTGTCTGTGTGGAGTGTCTGCACTTTGGATGTTGAGTGCAGTGAGTGGTGTGTGTTTGTATAAAGTGAGTGCACTCTGTGGTGTGTGTGTGTGAGTGGTATGTCTGTGTTAGGTGTCTGAACAGTGAAGTGTGTGTTTGGTGAGTATTGTTTATCTGTGTGTGATGTGTACGCTGTGTAGTGTGTGTATCTGGAAAGTCGTGTGTGTGTGAGGTATATGCACAGTGGAGTGTGTGTGGTGAGTTGTAGATGTTGTGTGAAATGTCTGCACTTTGGATTCTGTTTGCAGTGGGTGGTGTGTGTCTGTGTGAGGTGAGTACACTCTGTAGTGTGTGGGGTAAGTGGTATGTCTGTCTTTAATGTCTGCACAGTGGATTATGTGTTTGGTGAGTGTGTGTGTCTGTGTGAGGTGTGTGCTCTGCACCGTTTGTGATTGTGCAGTCAGTGGTGTTTCTTTGTAAGTGTGTTCACTATGCAGTGTCTGTTTGTGGTTAGTTGTGTCCGTGTGAGATGTCTGCACTGCAGAATGTGTGCCTGGTGAGTGTTGTGTGTATGTGTAAAATGTATTTACTGTGTAGTGTGTGTGGTCAGTCATGTGTCTGTATAAGGTTTCTTCAATGTGGAATGTGTGTGTCATAAGTGGTGTGTTTGTGAGGTGTGTTCACTATGCAGTGTGTGTGGTGACTGCTCTTTGTGTGAGTTGTGTGAACTGTGGAGTGTGTGTTTGGTGAGTGGTGTGTGTCTGTACAAAATGTGTTCACTGTGTGTGTTGAGTGTGTGTGGTGACTGGTGTGTGACATTGTGAGGTGCCTACATTGTGGATAGGGTGTGAGGTGATGAGTGTGCCTGTGTGATGTGTGTGCATTGTGGTGTGTGAGTGCAGAAGTTGTGTGGTGCATAATCTGTGTGTCTGTGAGGTGTGTGTTTTGGAGTTTCTGTAATGAGTGGTGTGTGTCTGAGGTATGTGCACTGTGGATTATGTGTGTAGTTTGTGGACTGTGTGGTGTGTGTCTGTGTGAAATGTGTGCACTGTGGAGGGTGTGTGTAATGAGTGGTGTGTGTCTGTGTGAGGTTTGTGCACTGTGTAGAGTGTGTGTGCTGAGTTTTGTGTCTGTGTGATGTGTGTGCTATGTGGAGTGTGTGCACTGTGTGTGTGTTGAGTGTGTGTGTGAGGTGTGCACTGTGGAGGTGTGTGTAATGAGTGGTGTGTGTGTGCAGAACTTGTGTGGTGAGTGTTGTGTGTCTGTGTGAGGTGTCTGCACTGTAGAGTGTGTGTTTGTGAGGTGTGTGCACTGTGAGTGTGTGTTTGTGAGGTGTGTTCACTATGCAGTGTGTGTGTGTGTGTTGAGTGTGTGTGTGTGTCTGTGTGGAGTGTCTGCACTGTAGAGTGTGTGTGTGGTGAGTGTGTGTGTATGTGTAAAATGTATTTACTGTGTAGTGTGTGTGGTGAGTGTGTGTCTGTGTGAGGTTTGTGCACTGTGTAGAGTGTGTGTGTGGTGAGTGTTGTGTGTATGTTTAAAATGTATTTACTGTGTAGTGTGTGTGGTGAGTTTTGTGTCTGTGTGAGGTGTGTGCACTGTGGAGGTGTGTGTAATGAGTGGTGTGTGTTTGTGAGGTGTGTTCACTATGCAGTGTGTGTGGTGACTGCTCATTGTGTGAGTTGTGTGAACTGTGGTGTGTGTGTTTGGTGAGTGGCATGTGTCTGTGCAAAATGTGTGCACTGTGTGTGTTGAGTGTGTGTGGTGACTGGTGTGTGACAGTGTGAGGTGCCTGCATTGTGGATAGGTTGTGAGGTGATTGGTGTTTGTCTGTGTAATGTGTGTGCATTGTGGTGTGTGAGTGCAGAAGTTGTGTGGTGCATAATCTGTGTGTCTGTGAGGTGTGTGTTGTGAAGTTTCTGTGTGATGAGTGGTGTGTGTCTGAGGTATGTGCACTGTGGATTATGTGTGTAGTTTGTGGACTGTGTGGTGTGTGTCTGTGTGAAATGTGTGCACTGTGGAGGGTGTGTGTAATGAGTGGTGTGTGTCTGTGTGAGGTTTGTGCACTGTGTAGAGTGTGTGTGTGCTGAGTTTTGTGTCTGTGTGATGTGTGTGCTATGTGGAGTGTGTGCACTGTGTGTATTTAGTGGTGTGTGTGTGTGTGAGGTGTGTGCAGAGTGGAGTGTGTGGAGTGTTTGTGGTGAGTGTTGTTTGTCTGGGTGGAGTGTCTGCACTTTGGATTGTGAGTGTGGTAAGTGGTGTGTTTCTGTGTGAGGTGAGTGCACTGTGTAGTGTGTGTTGTGAGTGGTATGTCTGTGTTAAGTGTCTGCACTGTAGAGTGTGTGTTTGGTGAATATTGTCTGTCTGTGTGTGTGTACACTGTAGTGTGTGTGTATGGTAAGTGATGTGTGTTTGTGTGAGGTGTGTGCACTGTGCAGTTTGTGTGTGTTTGTATGGTAAGTGGTGTGTTTCTGTGTGAGGTGTGTGCACTGCAAAGTGTGTGTGTAGTCAGAAGTGTGCATCTTTGTGAGGTGTGTGCACAGTGCAGTGTGCCTCTCTGGTGAGTAGTGTGCCTGTGTCAAGTGTCTGCACTGTGGAATGTATGTGTGGTGAGTGTGTGTGTCTGTGTAAAGTGTTTTACTGTGTAGAGTGTGTGGTCTGTCTTGTGTCTGTGTGAGGTGTCTTCATTGTAAAGTGTGTGTGTTGTGAATAGTGTGTGTCTGTTTGAGGTGGGTGTGCTGTGTGTGTGTGTATGGTGAGAGCTGTGTGTCTGTGTGAGGTGTGTGCACTGTGTAGTCTGTGTGTGTGGTGTGTGTGTCTGTGTGAGGTGTGTGCACTGTGGAGTGTGTGTGCTGAGTGGGGTGTGTCTGTTTAAAATGTGTGCACTGAGTGTGTGTCTGTGTGATGTGTGTGCTATGTGGAGTGTGTGCACTGTAGTGTGTGTGTGTGTGCAGAACTTGTGTGGTGAGTGTGTGTGGTGAGTTGTGTGTGTGTTTGTGTGATGTGTGTGCATTGTGGTGTGTGTGTGCAGAACTTGTGTGGTGAGTGCTGTGTGTCTCTGTGAGGTGTGTGTACTCTGGAGTGTGTGTGAGTGTGGTGAGTGGTGTATGTCTGAGGTATGTGCACTCTGGATTGTGTGTGGAGTGTGTGGAGTGCACTGTTGTTTTTCTGTGTAAGGTGTGTGCACTGTTGAGGGTGTGTGTGGTGAGTTGTGTGTGTGTGTGAGGTGTGTGCACTGTGGAGTGTGTGTGTCTGTGTGATGTGTGTTCCCTGTGGAGTGTGTTTGTGTTGCTTTGTGTCTTTGTGAAATTTGGGCTATGTGGAGTGTATGCCTGATGTGTGGGTATTAAGTCATCTGTGTTGGTGTGAGGTGTATGCACAGTCAAGTGTGTGTATAGTGTGTATTGTGAGTGGTGTGTGTATCTGTGCAGTGTCTGCACACTCCATTAGATTGAGTGTTCAGTGTGGGGTGTGTTTCTGAGTGAGGCGAGTGAGCTGTGTAGTGTGTGTGGTATCTGGTATGTCTCGTTTGATGTCTGCTTTGTGGATTGTGGGTTTGGTGAGTGGTGTGCATCTGTGTGAGGTGTGTGCACTGTGTAGTGTGTGTATAATGAGTGGTGTGTGTTTGTGTGAGGTGTGTGCACTGTGCAGTTTGTGTGTGTGGTGAGTGGTGTCTGTCTCAAGTGTGTGCACTGTGAAGTGTGTGTGTGGTCAGTGGTGTGTGTCTTTGTGAGGTGTGTTCACTTTGTAATGTGTGTTTCTGGTGAGTGGTGTGCCTGTGTCAGGTGCCTACACATCGGAGTGTGTGTGGTGAGTGTTGTGTGTCTGTGTAAAATGTATTTAATGTGTAGTTTGTGTGGTCAGTCGTGTCTTTATGAGGTTTCTTCAATGGGCTGTGTGTGTGCCGTGAGTGGTGTGTGTGTGACTTGTGTGCACTATGTATTGCGTGCGTGGTGACTGCTGTGTGTCTGTGTGAGTTATGTGAACTGTGGAGTGTCTTTTTGGTGAGTCCTGTGTGTCTGTGTTAAATGTGTGTACTGTGTTGTGTTATGTCTGTGGTGAGTGGTGTGTCTGTGTGAGTAGTGTGCACTCTTTAATGTGTGAGTCGTGTGTGTGTGTTTAAGGTGTATGCACTGTGGAGTATGTGTCTGGAGTGTGTGTTGACTTATGTGTGTCTGTGTGATGTGTCTGCACTCTGGACTGTGTGTTTGATGAGTGCTTTGTGCCTGTGTGAGGTGTGTGCACTGTGTAGTATGCATGTGATGAGTGGTGTGTGTTTTGTAAAATTTATTTACAGTAAGGTGTGAGTGTGCAGTGTGTGTTGTAAGTGTTGTGTGTTTGTGCTAGGTGTCTGCACTCTGAGTGTGTGTGTTGCCTGGTGTGTGACTGTGTAAGGTGTGTGCCATCTGGAGAGTGTTTGTGTGGTAAGTGGTGTGTGTCTGCGTGAGGTGTGTGCAATGTGGAGTGTGTGTGATGATTGGGGTGTGTTTGTGTGATGTGTGTTCAATCGGCAGTTTGTGTGTGCTTCTGTGTTTAGCAGTGTATTTCTGTGTAAAGTGTGTTCACTGAGGAGTATGTGTGTGGTCAGTAGTGTGTGTCTTTTTGAGGTTTGCACACTGTTCAGTGCATGTTTCTTGTGAGTGAGTTGTGTGCCTCCATTAGGTGCTTGCACTGTGGAATGTGTGTGGTAAGTGTTGTGTGTCTTTGTATAATGTATTTACTGTGTAGTCTGTGTGGTCAGTTGTGGGTCTGTATGAGGTTTCTTCAATGTGGAGTGTGTGTGTTGTGAGTGGTGCATTTGTGAGGTTTGTGCACTGTGGAGTGTGTGTGTTTGGAGACTGCTGTGTGTCTGTGTGGGTTGTGTGAACTGTGGAGTGTGTGTTTGGCGAGTGGTGTGTATCTGTGTAAAATGTATGCACTGTGGAGTGTTATGTGTGTGGGTGAGTGGTGTGTCTGTGAGTTGTGTACACTCTTTAATGTGTGAGTGTTGCATGTCGGTTTAAGATGTGTGCACTGTGGATTATGTGTTTGGAGTGTGTGTGGTGACTGGTGTGTGTGATGTGTCTGCACTCTGGACGTTGGTGTGGAGAGTGGTGTGTTTCTGTGTGAGGTGTGTGCACTGTGTAGTATGCATGTGATGAGTGGTGTGTGTCTCTGTGAGATGTATGTGCAGTGGAGTGTGAGTTTGCAGTGTGTCTTGTAAGTGGTGTGTCTCTGTGCTAGGTGTCTGCACTCTGGAGTGTGTGTGTTGTGTGGTGTGTCTGTGTGAGGTGTGTGCACTGTGGAGACTGTGCGTGTGGTAAGTGGTGTGTGCTTGCATGAGGTGTGTACACTGTGGATTGTGTGTGCTGATTGATGTGGGTCTCTTTGCTGTGTGTGCACTGTGGAGTGTGTGTGCTGTGAGTGGTGTGTCTGTGTGAGGTGTGTGCACCATGAAGAGTATGTGTAATTAGTTACTTTTACTGTGTAAAATTTTTGCACTGTCCAGTGTGTGTCATGAGTGGTGGGTGACTGTGGGAGGTTTGTGCACTGTGGAATGTGTGTGTGATAAATCTTGTTTGTCTGTGTGAGATGGGTGCACTGTGTAGTGTGTGTGCATGGTGAGTGGTGTGTGTTTGTGTGAGATGTGTGCACTGTGCAGTCTGCATGTGTTTGTTTGGTGAGTGGTGTGTTTCTGTGTGAGGTTTATGCACTAAGAAGTGTGTGTGATAAGTGGTGTGTGTTTTTGTCAGGTGTGTGCACTGTGCAGTTTGTGTTTCTGTTCAGTCGTGTGCCTGTGTGAGGTGTCTTCACTGCAAAATGTGTGTGTTGAGTGTTGTGTGTCTGTGTGTGTGTGTGTGGTGAGTGGTGTGTTTCTGTGTGAGTGTGTGTGTGTTGAGTTTTGTGTCTGTGTGAGGTGTGTGCACTGTGGAGAGTGTGTGTGTGGTGACTGGTGTGTGTCTCTGTGAGGTGTGTGCACTGTGAAGTGTGTGTATATGGTGAATGCTGTGTGTCTGTCTGAGGTGTGTGCACTGTTGAGTGTGTGTATGCTGAGTACTGTGTGTCTCTGTGAGGTGTGTGAACTTTGTAATGTCTGTGTGTTCTACAGTGTATATTTGTGTGAGGTGTGTGCACTTTGCAGTGTGTGTATTGGGTGGTGTCTGTGTGAAATGTGTGCAATGAGTGTGTGTGTGTGCACTGTTGAGTGTGTGTGTTTGGAGACTGCTGTGTGTCTGTGTGAGTGTGTGCACTGTGGATTATGTGTTTGGAGTGTGTGTGTTGAGTTTTGTGTCTGTGTGAGTGTGTGTGTCTGTGTGTGTGTGTGTGTGCAGAACATGTGTGGTGAGTGCTGTGTGTCTCTGTGAGGTGTTTGTACTCTGGAGTGTGTGTGAGGGTGGTGAGTGGTGTATGTCTGAGGCATGTGCACTGTGGATTGCCTGTGTAGTGTGTGGAGTGCATGGTGTGTCTCTGGGTAAGTTGTGTGCACTGTGAAGTGGGTGTGTGTTGTGAGTTGTGTGTATGTGTGAGTGTGTGCACTGTGGAGTGTGTGTGTGAAGAGTGTGTGTGTCTGTGTGAAATGTGTGCCCTGTGGAGTGTGTGTGTGTTGAGTTTTGTGTCTGTGTGACATTTGTGCTATGTGGAGTGTGTGTGTGAAGTGTGTGTATTAAATGGTGTTGTCTGTGTGAGGTGTATGCACAGTGGAGTGTGTATGGAGTGTGTGTGGTAAGTAGTGTGTGTCTGTGTGAAATGTCTGCACTTTGAATTGTGTGTGCAGTGGCTGGTGTGTCTGTGTGAGGTGAGTGCACAGTGCAGTAATGTTTGTGGTAAGTGGTATGTCTGTGTTTTGTGTCTGCACTGTTGATTGTGTTTTTGGTGAGTGGTGTGTGTCTGTGTGAGGTGTGTGCACTGTGTAGTGTTTGTATGTTGAGTGGTGTGTGTTTGTGTTTGGTGTGTGCACAGTGCCATGTGTGTGTTTGTGAGGTGTGTGGTGTGTGTCTATGTGTGGTGTGTGCACTGTGATGTGTGTGTTTGTTCAGAGGTGTGTGTCTGTGACAGGTGTGTGCCCTGTAGAGTGTGTGATTGTGGTGACAGGTGTGTTTCTGCTTGTGGTGTTTGCACTGTGGAATGTGTTTGGTGAGTGTTTTGTGTCTCTGTTAGGTGTGTTCACTGTGTAGGGTGTGTGGTAACTAGTGATTCTGTATAAGGTGTCTTCACTGTGGAGAATGTGTGTCTTGAGTTGTGTGTTTCTGTGTAAGTTGTGTTCAGTGTTCAGTGTGTGTGTGGTGAGTGGTGTGTGTCTTTGTGAGGTGTGTTCACTTTGTCATAGGTAATTCTTGAGACTTGTGTGAGTCTGTGTGAGGTGTGTGCACAGTGGAGTGTGTGTGTTCTGCAGTGTGTGTTTGTGTGAGGTCTGTGCACCTTGGAGTGTGTGTGGTGAGTGGTATGTGTCTGTGTGAAATGTGTGTACTGAGTGTGTTGAGTGTGTGTGTGTGTGAGTGGTGTGTCTGTGTGAGGTGTGTGCACTGTGTGTGTGTGTGGTGAGTGGTATGTGTCTGTGTGAGTGTGTGTGTGTGTCTGTGTGAGGTGTGTGGTGTGTGTCTTTGTGAGGTGTGTTCACTGCATATTGTGTGTGGTCACTCTTTCTGTGTGAGGTGTGTGCACTGTGTGTGTGTGTCTGTGACAGGTGTGTTTCTGCTTGTGGTGTTTGCACTGTGGAATGTGTTTGGTGAGTGTTTTGTGTCTCTGTTAGGTGTGTTCACTGCATATTGTGTGTGGTCACTCTTTCTGTGTGAGGTGTGTGGTGTGTGTCTGTGTGAGGTGTGTGCACTGTGGAGTTTGTGTATGAAGAGTGGTGTGTTTGTGTGAAGTGTGTGCACTGCAGAGAGTGTGTGGTAAGTTTTGAGTCAGTGTAATGTGTGTGCTATGTGGAGTGTGTGCATTAAGTGTGTGTATTGAGTGCTGAGTGTGTGTGAGGTGTGTGCACTGTGGAGTTTGTGTGTGATGAGTGGTGTGAGTTTGTGTGAGGTGTGTGCACTGTGGAGAGTGTGTGGAGTGTGCGTGCTGAGTGGTGTGTGTGTAAAGTGTCTGCAGTTTAGATTGTGTGTGATGAATGGTATGTGTCTGTGTGAGGTGAATGCAGTGTGTAGTGTGTGTATATGGTGAGTTGTCTGTGTTTGTGTGAGGTGTGTGCACTGTGCAGTTGTGTGTGTTTGTGTGGTGAGTGGTGTATTTTTGTGTGACGTGTGTGCACTGTGAAGTTTTTGTGTAGTCAGTGGGGTGTGTCTGTGAGGTGTGTGCACTGTGCAATGTGTGTTTCTGGTGAGTTGTGTGCCTGTGTTTTGTGTCTGCACTGTGAAATGTGTGTGGTATCGGGTGTCTGTGTGAGGTGTGTTCACTGCATATTGTGTGTGGTCACTCTTTCTGTGTGAGGTGTTTTCACTGTAAAGTGTGTGTGTCATAAGTAGTGTGTGTTTGTTTGAGTTTTGTTCACTGTGGAGTGTGTGTGTGTGAGTGCTGTGTGTCTGTGTGAGGTGTGTACACTGTGGAGTCTCTGTGCATGGTAGGTGGTGTGTGTCTGTGTAAGGTGTGTGCACTGTGGAGTGTGTCCGTGTAAAATGTGTACACTAAGTGTGTGTGTTGAATGTGTGGAGTGACTGGTGTGTTTCAGTGTGAGGTGTCTGCATTGTGGAAAAGGTGTAAGGTGATGGGTGTTTGTTTGCATGATGTGGGTGCATTGTGGTGTGGGTTTGTAGAGTTTGTGTGGTGTATGCTGTGTTTATGGTTAGTGATGGTTGCTGGGTAGGGTGCTCGATAGTAACTGTTTTGGGTAGGGTGCTCCATAGTGACTGTTGTTGAAGAGATGCTCTATAGGTGACTGTTGTTGAATATGTGCTCTATAGTGATTGATATTGGGTAGATGCTCTGTAGTGACTGTTTTGGGTAGGGTGTTCTATAGTGACTTTTGTTGAGTAGTTTGCTCTATAGTAACTGTTGTTGGGTGTGGAGCTCTATAGTGACTGTTGTTGGGTGGACTGCTCTATAGGTGACTGCTGTTTGATGAAGTGTTCTATAGTGACTCTTGTTGTGTAGAGTGCTTCATAGTGACTGCTGTAGGGTAGAGTGATCTATATTGACTGTTGTTGTGTAAGATGCTTTGTAGTGACTTTTGTTGGGTAGGTGCCCATAGTGACTGTTTTTAAGTAGAGTAATCCATAGTGACTGTTTTTGGAAAGGGTGCTCTATAGTGACTGTTGTTGGGTAGGGTGTTCAATAGTGACTGTTTTTGGGTATAGTGTTCTATTGTGGCTGTTGTTGGGTAGGGTGCTCTATAACGACTGTTGTTTGGTGGAGTGCTCTATAGGTGACTGTTGATTGATGAAGGTCTCTATAGTGACTGTTGTTGGGTATAGTGTTCTATAGTGACTGTTTTTGGACAGGGTGCTCTATAGTGACTATTGTTGGGTAATGTTCTCTATATAAACTATTCTTCAGTAGGGTGCTCTGTAGTTTCTGTTGTTGGGTGGAGTGCTCTATAATGACTGTCTTTGTGTAGTGTTCTTCATAGTGTCTGTTGCTTTCCAGGTTGATCTATACTGATTGTTGTTGGGTAGGGTTCTCTATAGAGACTGTTGTTTGGTAGGTGCTCTATAGTGACTTTTGCTGGGTATGATGATCTATAGAGACTGTTATAGGCTGCAGTGCTTTATAGTGATTGTTGCTGGGTAGAGTGCCCTACAGTGACTGCTGTTGGGTAGGTTCTCTACAGTGACTGTTGCTGCATAGGTTGCTCTATAGTGACTATTGTTGGGTAGGTGCTCTATAGTAACTGTTGTTTAGTGTGGTGCTCTATACAGACTGTTGTTGGATAGAGTGCTCTATATGTGACTGTTGTTGAGTGGAGTGCTTTATAGTGACTGTTGTTGTCTTTAGTGCTGTATAGCCATTGTTGTTAGGAAGAGTGGTCTATAGTGACTCTTGTTGGATAGGGTGCTCTGTAGTTACTGTTGGGTAGCTGGAATATACTGATGTTGTTGGGTAGGCACTTTATGGTGTTTGCTGTTGGGTAGGGTGCTCTATAGTGTCTGTTGCTGGGTAGATTGCTCTATAGGTGACTGTTGTTGGGTATGTTCTCTATAGTGATTGATATTGGGTAGATGCTCCATAGTGACTGCTGTTGGGTAGGTGCTTTATAGTGACTGCTTTTCGGTAGGGTGCTCTAAAGTGACTGTTGCTGGGTAAAGTGCTCTATACTTCCTGTTGTTGGGTAGGTGCCTTACATTGACTGTTATTGGTTAGGTGCACTGCACTGACTGTTGTTGGGTAGGGTGCTCTATAGTGACTGTTGTTGGCTGGAGTGCTCTATATTGAATGTTGTTGAGTAGGTTCTCTATACTGACTTTTGTTGTGTAGAGTGCTCTATAGTGACTGTTGTTAAGTAGAATGCTCTATAGTGTCTTTTGTTGGGTAGGGTGCTTTATAGTGACTGATGTTAGGTAGGTTTCTCTATAGTGTCTCTTTTTGGGAAGGAAGCTTTATAGTGTCTATTTTTGGGTAGGTGCTCTATAGTGACTGCTGTTGGGTAGGTGCTTTATAGTGACTGCTTTTCAGTAGGGTGCTCTAAAGTGACTGTTGCTGGGTAAAGTGCTCTATACTTTCTGTTGTTGGGTAGGTGCCTTACATTGACTGTTATTGGTTAGGTGCACTGTACTGACTGTTGTTGGATAGGGTGCTCTATAGTGACTGTTGTTGGCTGGAGTGCTCTATATTGACTGTTGTTGAGTAGGTTTTCTATACTGACTGTTGTTGAATAGAGTGCTCTACAGTGACTGTTATTAAGTAGAATGCTCTATAGTGTCTTGTTGGGTAGGGTGCTTTATAGTGACTGTTGTTAGGTAGGTTTCTCTATAGTGTCTCTTGTTGGGTAGGAAGCTTTATAGTGTCAATTGTTGGGAAGGTGCTCTATAGTGACTGTTGTTTGGTGGAGTGCTTTATACTAACTGATGTAGGGTAGTTGCTCTATGGTGACTCTTGCAGGATAGGGGCCCTATAGTGACTGATGTTGGGTTTGGTGTTCTATAGTGACTATTGTTGGGTAGGGTGATCTATAGTTACCATTGTGGGGTCGGTGCTCTATTGTGACTGTTGTTGGATTGTTTTTCTCTTGTGACTGTTGTTGTGTAGCTGCTCCATAGTGACTGTTGTTATGTAGGTGCTGTATAGTTGCTGTTGTTGTGTTGGTGTTCTATACTCACTTTTGTTAGGTAGAGTGCTCTATAGTGTCCGTTACTGGGTAGGGTGCTCTATAGTGACTGTTGTGGGTAGAGTGCTCTATAGTGACTGTTGTCAGGTAGGTGCTCTATAGTGACATTTTATGTGTAGAATGCTCTATAGTTACTGTTGTTGGGTATGTGCTCAATAGTGACTTTTTTGGGTAGGTAGCTTTATAGTGACTGTGGTTTGGTAGGTGCTGTATAGTGACTGTTGTTGGGGGGGTGTTCTGTACTGACTCTTGTTAGGTAGGTACTGTATAGTGAGTGTTGTTGTGTAGATTGCTCTATAGTGACTGTTGCTGGGTAGGTGCTCTATAGTGACTGTTGTTGGGTAGGTGATCTACAGTGCTTGTTGTTGGTTAGGGTGCTCTACAGTGACTGTTGTTGGTAGATTGCTCTATAGTGACTGTTGTTGGGTAGGGTGCTCTATAGTGACTCTTGTTATGTAGAGAAATATATAGTGATTCTAACTGGGTAGAGTGCTCTATAGTGACTGTTGCTGGTTATGGTGCTCTATAGTGACTGTTGTTATATAAGGCACTCTATACTGTCGGTTGCTGTGTAGAGTGCTCTATAGTGACTGTGGTGGAAAAGAAACATTATAGTGACTGTTGTTGTGTGGAGTGTTCTATAGTGACTGTTGTTGGGTAGATTTCTATAGATAGTGACTGTGGCAAAGTAGGGTGCTCTATAGTGACTGTTGTTTGGTAGAGTGCTCATAGTGACTGTTGTTGGGTAGCTGCTCTATAGTGACTGTTGTTGGGTAGGGTGCTATATACTGACTGTGGTTGGGTGGAGTGCTCCATAGTGACTGTTGTTGTGGAGTTTGCTCTGCAGTGACTGTTGTTGGCTTGGGTGCTCTATAGTGACTGTTGTTTTGTGAAGTGCTCTATAGGTGACTCTTGTTGCATGAAGTGTTCTATAGTGACTGTTGTTGTTTAGGATGCTCTATAGTGACTGTGGTTTGGTAGGTGCTCCTTAGTGACTCTTGTTGGGTAGAGTGTTCTATAGTCACTGTTTTTGGACAGGGAGCTCTATAGTGACTGTTGTTAGGTAGGTGTTCTACAATGACTATTGTTGAGTAGGTGCTCTCTATTAACTGTTGTTGGGTAGAGTGCTCTTTAGTGACTGCTGTTCGGTAGGTGCTCTATAGTGACTATTGTTGGGTATAGTGCTTTACAGTGCCTGTTGATGGGTAGGGTGCTCTATAATGACTATTGTTGGGTAGGTGCTTTATAGTTACAGTTCTTGGGTAGGTGCTTTATGGTGACAGTTTTTGGAAGGTGCTTTATACTGACTATTGTTGAGTAGGGTGCTCTATAGCTACTGTTGTTGGGTGGAGTGCTCTATAGTGACTGCTGTTGGTTAAGGTGTTTTATAATGACTGTTCCTGGGTATGGTGCTTTATAGTGACTGTTGTTAGGTAGAGTGGTCTATGGTGATGCTAGCTGGATAGGGTGCTCTATAGTGACTGTTGCTGGTAGGTGCTCTAGTGACTGTTGCTGGTAGGTGCTCTATTGTGACTGTTGTTGATTAGGTGCTCTATAGAAACTCTTGTTTGGTAGGTGCTCTATTGTGACTGTTGTTGATTAGGTGCTCTATAGTGACTGTTGCTGGGTTGCATACTTTATAGTGACTGTTGTTTGGTAGGATCGTCTATAGTGACACTTATGGGTAGGTGCTTTATAGTAACTGTTTTTTGTTGGGGTGCTCTATAGTGAATGTTGCTGGGTACAGTACTCTAAACGTGACTATTGTTGGCTGGAGTTTCCTATAGTGACTGTTGTTTAGAGTGCTCGATATTGACTCTTATTGGTTACAGTGCTCTATACGTGACTGTTGTTGGTTAGGGTGGCCTATAGTGACTGTTGTTGGGTAGGTGCTGTATAGAGACTGTTGTTGGTAGGTGCTTTATAGTGACAGATGTTAGGCAGATGCTTTATATTTACTGTTGTTGGGTAGGTGCTCTATAGTGGCTGTTGTTTGGTAGGTGCTCTATAGTGACTTTTGGGTATGGTGCTCATAGTGAGTGTTTTTGGATTCTGTACTCTATACTAACAGTTTTTGTGTAGAGTGCTCTATAGTGACTGTTGTTGGGTAGGTTCTCTATACTGATTGTTATTGGGTAGATGCTCTATAGTGACTTTTTTTGGTAGGTGCTTTATAGTGACTCTCATTGGGTAGGAGCTCTATAGTGACTGTTGTTAGGTAAAATGCTCTATATTGACTGTTGTTGGTAGGGTGCTTAATACTGTCTGTTGTTAAGTAGGGTGATCTATAATGATTTACTGAAAGGGTGCTCAATACTGACTGTTGCTGAGTGGGGTGCTTTATAGTGACTGTTGCGTGTATAGTGTTCTGCAATGACTGATGTTGACAGGAGTGCTCTATAGTAACTGTTGTTGAAACAAAGCTCTATAGTGACTGTTTTTGGGTAGAGTGCTCTATAATGACTGTTCTTCGGTAGGATGCTCTATAGTGACTGTTGTTGTGTAGAATGCTCTATAGTGACTGTTGTTTGGTAGAGTGCTCTATACTGACTGTTGTTGGGTAGGTGCTCTATAGTGACTGTTGCTGGGTAGGTGCTCTATAGTGACTGTTGTTGGGTAGGTGCTCTATAGTGACTGTTTTTGGGTAGGTGCTCTTTAATGACTGTTGTTGAGTATAGTACTGTATATTGACTGTTGTTGCATAGGTGCTCTTTAGTGATTGTTGTTGAGTACATGCTTTATAGGGACTGTTGTAGGGTAGGAGCTCTATACTGACAGTCGTTAGGTAGGTGCTTTAGTGACTGTTGTTAAGTAGGTGCTCTATAGTAACTGTTGTTGGTAGGTGCTCTATAGTGACTGTTGGTAGGTGCTATAGTGACTGTTGTTGTAGAGTGCTCTATACTGACTGTTGTTGGGTAGGTGCTCTATAGTGACTGTTGCTGGGTAGGTGCTTTATACTGACTGTTGTTGGTTAGAGTGCTCCAGTGACTGTTGCTGAGTAGGTGCTCTGTAGTGATTGTTGGTGGATAGGGTGCTCTATAATATCTATTGTGTATGGTACTTTATAGTGACTGTTGGTTAGGGTGCTCTATAGTGACGGTTGTTGGGTAGGTTCTTTATAGTGACTGTTGTTTAGAGTGCTCTATAGTGACGGTTGTTGGGTAGGTTCTTTATCATGACTGTTGTTGGGTAGGGTGATCTATATTGAATGTTGTTGAGTAGGGTGCTCTATAGTTATTTTTGCTAGGTAGGTTGCTCTCTAGTGACTGTTGTTGGGTAGATGGCTCTATACTGACTGTTGTTGGGTAGGTGCTTCATAGTGACTGTTGCTGGGTAGGTGCTGTATAGTGACTGTTGTTGGGTAGAGTGCTTTATAGTGACTGTTGTTGGGTAGGTGCTGTATAGTGACTGTTGTTGGGTAGAGTGCTCTATACTGACTGTTTTTGGGTTGGGTGCTCGATGGTGACTGTTGCTGTGTAGAATGCTCTATAGTGACTATTGTTTCATAGGGTGCTCTATAATGATTGTTGCTAGGTAGGGTGCTCTATTGTGACTGTTGTTGGTAGAGTGCTCTATAGTGAATGTTGTAGGGTAGGTTCTCTATACTGACTGTTGTGGGTAGTGGCTCTATAGTTACTGCTGTCAGTTAGAGTGCTCTATACTGACTGTTGTTGGGTAGGTGCTCTATAGTGACTGTTGCTGGGTAGGTGCTGTATAGTGACTGTTGTTGGGTAGGTGCTTTATAGTGACTGTTGTTGGTAGAGTGCTCTATAGTAACTGTTGTTTGGTGGAGTGCTCTATAGTGTCTGTTTTGGGTAGGGTGAGCAATACTGACTGTTTCTGGGTGGCGTGCTCAATATTGACTGTTGTTTGGTAGGTGCTCTATAGTGACTGTTGCTGGGTAGGTGCTCTATTGTGACTGTTGTTGGGTAGAGTGCTCTATAGTGACTGTTGCTGGGTAGAGTGCTCTATAGTGACTGTTGCTGGGTAGGTGCTCTATAGTGACTGTTGTTGGTGCTCTATAGTGACTGTTGTGTAGAGTGCTCTATACTGACTGTTGTTGGGTAGGTGCTGTATAGTGACTGTTGGGTAGGTGCTTTATAGTGACTGTTGCTGGGTAGAGTGCTCTATAGTGACTGTTGCTGGGTAGGTGCTTTATAGTGACTGTTTTGGGTAGAGTGCTCTATAATGACTGTTGTTGTGTAGGTGCTCTATAGTGACTGTTGCTGGGTAGGTGCTTTATAGTGACTGTTTTGGGTAGGTGCTCTATACTGACTGTTGTTGGGTAGGTGCTTTATAGTGACTGTTTTGGGTAGGTGCTTTATAGTGACTGTTGTTGGGTAGGTGCTCTATGGTGACTGTTGTTGGGTAGGGTGCTCTATAAGGACTGTTGTTGGGTTGAGTGCTCCATAGTGATTGTTTTTGGGTAGTGTGCTCTATAGTGACTGCTGCTGGGTAGGGTACTCTATAGTGACTGTTGTTGGGTAGGTGCTTTATAATGACTGTTGTTGTGTAGAGTGCTCTATAGTGACTGTTGTTGGTAGGTGCTCTATAGTGACTGTTTTGGGTAGGTGCTCTATAATGACTGTTGTTGTGTAGGTGCTCTATAGTGACTGTTGCTGGGTAGGTGCTCTAGTGACTGTTGTTGGTAGGTGCTCTATACTGACTGTTGTTGGGTAGGTGCTCTATATTGACTGTTGTTGGGTGGGTGCTCTATAGTGACTGTTGTTGGTAGGTGCTCTATAGTGACTGTTGTTGGGTGTGCTCTATAGTGACTGTTGTTGGGTAGGTGCTCTATAATGACTGTTGTTGTAGGTGCTCTATAGTGACTGTTGCTGGGTAGGTGCTCTATAGTGACTGTTGTTGGGTAGAGTGCTCTATAGTGACTGTTGTTGTGTAGGTGCTCTATAGTGACTGTTGTTGGGTAGGTGCTTTATAGTGACTGTTGTTGTAGGTGCTCTATAGTGACTGTTGTTGGTAGGTGCTATAGTGACTGTTGTTGGGTGGGTGCTCTATAGTGACTGTTGTTGTAGGTGCTCTATAGTGACTGTTGTTGGGTGGGTGCTCTATAGTGACTGTTGTTGGGTGGGTGCTCTATAGTGACTGTTGTTGGTAGGTGCTATAGTGACTGTTGTTGGGTAGGTGCTATAGTGACTGTTTTGGGTAGGTGCTCTATAGTGACTGTTGGGTAGAGTGCTCTATAGTGACTGTTGTTGGTAGGTGCTCTATAGTGACTGTTGTTGGGTGCTCTATAGTGACTGTTGTTGGGTAGTGCTCTATAGACTGTTGTTGGTAGGTGCTCTATAGTGACTGTTGTTGGGTGGGTGCTCTATAGTGACTGTTGTTGTGTAGGTGCTCTATAGTGACTGTTGTTGGGTGCTCTATAGTGACTGTTGTTGGTAGGTGCTCTATAGTGACTGTTTTGGGTAGGTGCTTTATAGTGACTGTTGTTGGGTAGTGCTCTATAGTGACTGTTGTTGGGTGGTGCTCTATAGTGACTGTTGTTGTGTAGGTGCTCTATAGTGACTGTTGTTGGTGGGTGCTCTATAGTGACTGTTTTGGGTAGGTGCTATAGTGACTGTTTTGGGTAGGTGCTCTATAGTGACTGTTGTTGGTGCTCTATAGTGACTGTTGTTGTAGGTGCTCTAGTGACTGTTGTTGGGTAGTGCTCTATAGACTGTTGTTGGTAGTGCTCTATAGTGACTGTTTTTGGGTAGGTGCTCTATATTGACTGTTGTTGCATAGGGTGCTCTATAGTAACTATTGTTGGGTATGGTGCGCTATAGTGACTTTTGTTTGGTGTAGTGCTCTATTGTGTCTGTTGTTGTAGGTGCTCTATAGTGACTGTTGTTGTAGGTGCTCTATAGTGACTGTTTTGGGTAGGTGCTTTATAGTGACTGTTGTTGTAGGTGCTCTATAGTGACTGTTGTTGGGTGGGTGCTTTAGAGTGACTGTTGTTGGGTGGAGTGTTCTATAGGTGACTATTGTTGGGTGGAGTGCTGTATAGTTGCTGTTGTTGTGTAGAGTGCTCTATAGTGACTGTTTTGGGTAGGTGCTCTAGTGACTGTTGTTGGTAGTGCTCTATAGTGACTGTTTTGGGTAGGTGCTTTATAGTGACTGTTGGGTAGGTGCTCTATAGTGACTGTTGTTGTAGGTGCTCTATACTGACTGTTGCTGGGTAGGTGCTCTATAATGACTGTTGTTGGGTAGAGTGCTCTATAGTGACTGTTGTTGTGTAGAGTGCTCTATAGTGACTGATTTTGGGTAGGTTGCTCTTTAGAGACTGTAGTTAAGTAGGTGCTTTATAGTGACTGTTTTTTGGCGTGTTGTTCTATAGTGACTATTGTTGGGTAGGTGCTGTATACTGACTGTTGTTGGTAGTGCTCTATAGTGACTGTTGTTGGGTAGGTGCTTTATAGTGACTGTTGCTGGGTAGGTGCTCTATAGTGACTGTTGTTGGTAGGTGCTCTATAGTGACTGTTGTTGGTGCTCTATAGTGACTGTTGTTGAATAGAGGGCTCTATACTGACTGTTTTTGGGTTGGGTGCTCTATGGTGACTGTTGCTGTGTAGAATGCTCTATAGTGACTGTTGTTGCGTAGGTGCTCTATAGTGACTGTTGGTGGGTAGGTGCTCTAGTGACTGTTGTGTAGGTGCTCTATACTGACTGTTGTTGGGTAGAGTGCTCTATAATGACTGTTGCTGGGTAGGTGCTCTATAGTGACTGTTGCTAGGTAGGTGCTCTATAGTCACTGTTGCTTGGTAGGGTGCTCTATAGTGACTGTTGGTTGTGTAGAATCCTCTCTACTGACTGTTGTTGGGTAGGGTGCTGTATAATGACTGTTGTTAGATAGAGTGCTTTATAGTCACTGTTTCTGGGTTGAGCACTCTATAGTCACTGTTTCTGGTTAGGGTGCCACATAGTAACTGTTTTTGGTTAGAATCCTCTATAATAACTGTTGTGTTGTAGGTGCTCTATGGTGATTATTGCTGGGTAGGGTGCTTTGTAGGGACTGTTTTGGGTAGGTGGTCTATACTGACTGTTGGTGGGTAGGGTGCTTTATATTGACTGTTTTGGGTGGGTGCTTTATAGTGACTGTTGTTGGGTAGGTGCTTTATGGTGACTGTTGTTGGGTAGGTACTTTTTAATGACTGTTTCAGGTTGGAGTTCACTGTAGTGAGTGTTGTTGCCTAGGTGCTCCATAGTGATTGTTGCTGGGTAGGGTTATCTATAGTGACTCACGTTGGGTAGAGTGCTCTATAGTGACTGTTGCTGCATAGGGTGCTCTATTGTGACTGCTGCTGTGTAGGGTGCTCCATAGAGACTGTTTTTGGGTAGGTCCTTTGCACTGACTGTTGTTAAGTAGGGTACTCTATAGTGACTGTTGTTGGGTAGGTGCTCTATAGTGACTGTTGCTGGGTAGAGTGATCTATACTGACTGTTGGGTGAAGTGCTCTGTAGTGACGGTTGCAATGTAGAGTGCTGTATAGTGACTGTTATTGGGTAGGTGCTCTACAGTGACTCTTGCTGGGTAGCATGCTCTAGAGTGACTCTTGTTGGGTCGATTCTGTATAGTGAGTGTTGTTGGAAGGGTGCTCTGAAATGACAGTTGTTGTGTAGGTGCTCTATACTGACCGTTGCTGGGTAGGTGCTCTATAGTGACTGTTGTTGGGTAGAGTGCTCTATAGTGACTGTTGTTGTGTAGAGTGCTCTATAGTGACTGTTTTGGGTAGGTGCTCTATAGTGACTGTTTTGGGTAGGTGCTTTATAGTGACTGTTGTTGGGTAGGTGCTCTATAGTGACTGTTGTTGGGTAGGTGCTTTATAGTGACTGTTGTTGGGTAGAGTGCTCTATAGTGACTGTTGTTGGATAGAGTGCTTTATAGTTACTGTTGCTGGGTCTTGTGCTCTATAGTGACTGTTGTTTGGTAGGGTGCTCCATAGAAACTGTTGTTAGGTATGGTGCTGTATACCGACTGTTCTTAAGTGGAAAGCTCCATAGTGACTGCTGTTGGGTAGAGTGCTCTAGATAATGACTGTTGTTGGGTAGAATGCTCTATAGTGACTGTTGTTAGGTAAAGTGCTCTATAGTGATTATTGTTGCATAGAGTGCTCTACAGTGACTGTTCTTGGGTACAATGCTCTATAGTGACTAATGGTGTGTAGGGTGCTGTATAGTGTCTGGTGTTGGGTAGGTGCTCTATCTTGACAGTTGTTGGGTATGGTGCTTAATAGTTACTGTTGCTGGGTAGGGTGATATATAGTGCCTGCTGCTAAGTAGGATGCTCTATAGTGATTGTTGTTGAGGAGAGTGCTCTATAGTGAATGTTGCTGGGTAGGGTGTTCTATAGTGACTGGTGCTGAGTAGCATGTTCTATAGTGACTTTTGCTAGGTAGGGTGCTCTTTAGTGACTGTTGTTAGGTGGGGATCTCTATACTGACTGTTGCTGGTAGAGCACTCTATAGTAACCATTGTTGTGTAGGTGCTCTATAGTGACTGTTGCTGGGTAATGTGCTCATAGTGACTGTTTTTGGGTAGGTGCTCTACAGTGACTGTTGTTGGGTGGGGTGCACTATAATGACAGTTGTTGAGTAGACTGTTCTATAGGTGAATTTTGTTTGGTGGAGTTCTGTTTACTGACTGTTGTTGTGTAGAGTGCTCTATAGTGACTGTTTTTGGGTAGAGTCCTCCATAGTGACTGTTGTAGGGTATAGTGCTCTATAGTGACTGTGTTTGGGTAGGTGCTATACAGTGACTGTTGTTGAGAAGGAAGCACATAGTGATTGATGTTGGGTACACTGGTCTACAGTAACTGTTTTTGGGTAGAGTGCTCTTTAGTGACTGTTGTTGGATAGGTGCTCTATAGTGACTGTTGTTGGGTAGGTGCTCTATAGTGACTGTTGTTGGTGCTCTATAGTGACTGTTGTAGGTGCTCTATAGTTACTGTTGTTGGGTGGAGTGCTCTATAGTGACTGTTGTTGGGTAGGTGCTCTATAGTGACTGTTGCTGGGTAGAGTGCTCTATAGACTGTTGTTGGGTGGAGTGCTCTATAGTGACTGTTGTTGTAGGTGCTCTATAGTGACTGTTGTTGGGTGGGTGCTCTATAGTGACTGTTGCTGGGTAGGTGCTATAGTGACTGTTGTTGTAGGTGCTCTATATGACTGTTGTTGTGTAGGTGCTCTATAGTGACTGTTGTTGGTGGGTGCTCTATAGTGACTGTTGTTGGGTAGGTGCTCTATAGTGACTGTTGTTGGGTAGGTGCTCTATAGTGACTGTTGTTGGGTAGGTGCTATAGTGACTGTTGTTGGTGCTCTATAGTGACTGTTGCTGGTAGGTGCTCTATGACTGTTGTTGGGTAGTGCTCTATAGTGACTGTTGTTGGGTAGGTGCTCTATAGTGACTGTTGTTGGTAGAGTGCTCTATAGTGACTGTTGCTGGGTAGGTGCTCTATAGTGACTGTTGGGTAGGTGCTCTATAGTGACTGTTTTGGGTAGGTGCTCTATAGTGACTGTTGCTGGTAGGTGCTCTAGTGACTGTTGTTGGTAGGTGCTCTATACTGACTGTTGTTGGGTGGAGTGCTCTATAGTGACTGTTGTTGGGTGTGCTCTATAGTGACTGTTGGGTAGGTGCTTTATAGTGACTGTTGCTGGGTAGGTGCTCTATAGTGACTGTTGTTGGGTGTGCTCTATAGTGACTGTTGTTGGTAGGTGCTCTATACTGACTGTTGTTGTGTAGAGTGCTCTATAGTGACTGTTGTTGGGTAGGTGCTCTATAGTGACTGTTGTTGTGTAGAGTGCTCTATAGTGACTGTTGCTGGGTAGGTGCTCTATGACTGTTGTTGGTGCTCTATAGTTACTGTTGTTGGGTGTGCTCTATAGTGACTGTTGTTGGTAGGTGCTCTATTGACTGTTGTTGGGTGGAGTGCTCTATAGTGACTGTTGGTAGGTGCTCTATAGTGACTGTTGTTGGTGCTCTATAGTGACTGTTGGGTAGGTGCTTTATAGTGACTGTTGTTGGTAGAGTGCTCTATAGTGACTGTTGCTGGGTAGGTGCTCTATAGTGACTGTTGTAGGTGCTCTATAGTGACTGTTGTTGGGTAGGTGCTCTATAGTGACTGTTGGGTAGGTGCTTTATAGTGACTGTTGTTGGGTAGGTGCTATAGTGACTGTTGCTGGTAGGTGCTCTATAGTGACTGTTGTTGGGTGTGCTTTATAGTGACTGTTGTTGGTAGGTGCTCTATAATGACTGTTGTTGTGTAGGTGCTCTATACTGACTGTTGCTGGGTAGGTGCTCTATAATGACTGTTGTTGGGTAGAGTGCTCTAGTGACTGTTGTTGTAGGTGCTCTATAGTGACTGTTGTGTAGGTGCTCTATAGTGACTGTTTTGGTAGGTGCTCTATAGTGACTGTTGTTGGGTAGGTGCTCTATAATGACTGTTGTTGGGTAAGTGCTTTATAGTGACTGTTGTTGGGTAGAGTGCTCTATACTGACTGTTGTTGGGTAGGTGCTCTATAGTTACTGTTGTTGGGTAGGTGCTTTATAGTGACTGTTTTGGTAGGTGCTCTATACTGACTGTTGTTGGGTAGGTGCTCTATAGTGACTGTTGTTGGGTAGAGTGCTCTAGTGACTGTTGTTGGGTAGGTGCTTTATAGTGACTGTTGGGTAGGTTTTTTAGAATGACTGTTTTTGGCAGGGTGCTCTATAGTAACTGCTGTTGGGTAGGTGCTCTATACTGACTGTTTTGGGTAGGTGCTGTATAGTGACTGTTGTTGGTAGGTGCTCTATAGTGACTGTTGTAGGTGCTCTAGTGACTGTTGGGTAGGTGCTCTATAGTGACTGTTGTTGGTAGGTGCTCTATAGTGACTGTTGTTGGGTAGGTGCTTTATAGTGACTGTTGTTGGTAGGTGCTCTATAGTGACTGTTTTGGGTAGGTGCTCTATAGTAACTGTTGTTGGGTGGGTGCTCTATAGTGACTGTTGCTGGGTAGGTGCTCTATAGTGACTGTTGCTGGTAGAGTGCTCTATAGTGACTGTTGCTGGGTAGGTGCTCTATAGTGACTGTTGTTGGGTAGGTGCTCTATACTGACTGTTGTTGGTAGAGTGCTCTATAGTGACTGTTGTTGTGTAGGTGCTCTATAGTGACTGTTGCTGGGTAGGTGCTCTATAGTGACTGTTTTGGGTAGGTGCTCTATAGTGACTGTTGTTGTAGGTGCTCTATAATGACTGTTGTTGTAGTGCTCTATAGACTGTTGTTGGTGCTCTATAGTGACTGTTGTTGGGTGGAGTGCTCTATAGTGACTGTTGTTGTGTAGAGTGCTCTATAGTGACTGTTGTTGGGTAGAGTGCTCTAGTGACTGTTGTTGGTAGAGTGCTCTATAGTGACTGTTTTGGGTAGGTGCTATAGTGACTGTTGTTGGGTAGGTGCTCTATAGTGACTGTTGTTGGGTAGAGTGCTCTATAGTGACTGTTGTTGGTAGAGTGCTCTATAGTGACTGTTGTTGGGTAGGTGCTCTATAGTGACTGTTGTTGGGTGTGCTCTATAGTGACTGTTGTTGGTGCTCTATAGTGACTGTTGTAGGTGCTCTATAGTTACTGTTGTTGGGTGGAGTGCTCTATAGTGACTGTTGCTGGGTAGAGTGCTCTATAGTGACTGTTGCTGGGTAGGTGCTCTATAGTGACTGTTGGTAGGTGCTCTAGTGACTGTTGTAGGTGCTCTAGTGACTGTTGCTGGGTAGGTGCTCTATAGTGACTGTTTTGGGTAGGTGCTATAGTGACTGTTGGTAGGTGCTCTATACTGACTGTTGCTGGGTAGGTGCTCTATAGTGACTGTTGTTGTGTAGAGTGCTCTATAGTGACTGTTTTGGGTAGGTGCTCTACAGTGACTGTTGCTGGGTAGAGTGCTATAGTGACTGTTGTAGGTGCTCTAGTGACTGTTGGTAGGTGCTCTATAGTGACTGTTGTTGTAGGTGCTCTAGTGACTGTTGGTAGGTGCTCTACAGTGACTGTTGTTGGGTAGGTGCTTTATAGTGACTGTTGTTGTGTAGGTGCTCTATACTGACTGTTGTTGGGTAGAGTGCTCTAGTGACTGTTGTAGGTGCTCTAGTGACTGTTGTTGGGTAGGTGCTTTATAGTGACTGTTGTTGGGTAGGTGCTCTATAGTGACTGTTGTTGGGTAGGTGCTCTATAATGACTGTTGTTGTGTAGAGTGCTCTATAGTGACTGTTGTTGGTAGGTGCTCTATAGTGACTGTTTTGGGTAGGTGCTTTATAGTGACTGTTGCTGGGTAGGTGCTCTATAGTGACTGTTGTTGTAGGTGCTCTATAGTGACTGTTTTGGGTGGGTGCTCTATAGTGACTGTTGCTGGGTAGGTGCTCTATAGTAACTGTTGTTGGGTAGGTGCTGTATAGTGACTGTTGTAGGTGCTCTATAGACTGTTGTTGGGTGGTGCTCTATAGTGACTGTTGTGGGGTAGGGTGCTATATAGTGACTGTTGTTGGGTAGGTGCTCTACAGTGACTGTTGTGTAGGTGCTCAATAGTGACTGTTGTTTTGTAGTGTGCTCATACTGACTGTTGTTGAGTAGGTGCTCTATAGTGACTGTTGCTGGGTAGAGCACTTTATAGTGACTGTTGATGGGTAGAGTGCTCTATAGTGACTGTTATTTTTGTAGAGGGCTCTATAGTGACTGTTGCTGTGTATAATAACCTATAGTGACTCTATTTTGGTAGGTGCTGTATAGTTACAGTTGTTGGCAGGGTGCTCTACACTGACAGTTGCTGTGTAGGTGCTCTATAGTGAATGTTGCTGGGTAGAGTGCTCTATAGTGACTGTTGTTGGTGCTCTATAGTGACTGTTGGGTAGAGTGCTCTATAATGACTGTTGTTGGGTAGGTGCTCTATAGTGACTGTTGTTGGGTGGGTGCTCTTTAGTGACTATTGTTGAGTTGGTGCTTTATAGTGACTGTTTATGGGTATGGTTCTCAATAATGACTGCTGTTGGGTAGTTGCTTTGTAGTGACTATTGATCGATAGAATAATCTATAGTGACTGTTGTTGGATAGAGTGCTTTATAGTTACTGTTGCTGGGTAGGTGCTCTATAGTGACTGTTGTTGGGTAGGTGCTCTATAGTAACTGTTGTTGGGTAGGTGCTCTATAGTGACTGTTGTTGTGTGGAGAGCTCTATAGTGACTGCTGTTGGGTAGAGTGCTCTAGATAATGACTGTTGTTGGGTAGAATGCTCTATAGTGACTGTTGTTAGGTAAAGTGCTCTATAGTGACTGTTGTAGGTGCTCTATAGACTGTTGTTGGTAGGTGCTCTACAGTGACTGTTCTTGGGTACAATGCTCTATAGTGACTAATGGTGTGTAGGGTGCTGTATAGTGTCTGGTGTTGGGTAGGTGCTCTATCTTGACAGTTGTTGGGTAGGTGCTATAGTGACTGTTGCTGGGTAGGTGCTCTATAGTGACTGTTGCTGGGTAGGTGCTCTATAGTGACTGTTGTTGGGTAGAGTGCTCTAGTGACTGTTGGGTAGAGTGCTCTATAGTGACTGTTGCTGGGTAGGTGCTCTATAGTGACTGTTGTTGGTAGGTGCTCTATAGTGACTGTTGTTGGGTAGGTGCTTTATAGTGACTGTTGTTGGGTAGTGCTCTATAGTGACTGTTGTTGGGTAGGTGCTCTATAGTGACTGTTGTTGAGTAGAGTGCTCTATACTGACTGTTGTGGGTAGGTGCTCTATAGTGACTGTTGCTGGGTAGGTGCTCTATAGTGACTGTTGTTGGTTAGGTGCTCTGTAGTGACTGTTGCTGGGTAGGGTGCTCTATAGTGACTGTTGATTGGTAGAGTACTCTATAGTGACTGATGTTGTGTACATGCTCTATAGTGACTGTTGCTGGGTAGAGTGCTCTATAGTGACTGTTTTGGGTAGGTGCTCTACAGTGACTGTTGTTGGGTGCTCTATAGTGACTGTTGTTGAGTGCTCTATAGTGACTGTTGTGTAGGTGCTCTATAATGACTGTTGTTGGGTGGAGTGCTCTATAGTGACTGTTGTTGTGTAGAGTGCTCTATAGTGACTGTTGTTGGGTAGAGTGCTCTATAGTGACTGTTGTTAGGTATAGTGCTCTATAGTGACTGTGTTTGGGTAGGTGCTATACCGTGACTGTTGTTGAGAAGGTAGCACATAGTGATTGATGTTGGGTACACTGGTCTACAGTAACTGTTTTTGGGTAGAGTGCTCTTTAGTGACTGTTGTTGGATAGGTGCTCTATAGTGACTGTTGTTGGGTAGGTGCTCTATAGTGACTGTTGCTGTTGTAGGTGCTCTATAGTTACTGTTGTGGGTGGAGTGCTCTATAGTGAGCATTGCTAAGTAGAGTGCTCTATGGTGACTGATGTTGGGTGCATACTCTATAGTAACTGTTTTTGGGTAGGGTGCTCTATAGTGGCTGTGGTTGTGTACGTGTTTTATAAAGACTGTTTTGGGGTGGGTTGCTCTATAGTGACTGTTCTATGGTGGATTGCCTTATAGTGACTTTTGTTGGGTAGAGTGCTCTGTAGGTGACTGTTGTTGGGTGGAGTGCTCTATAGTGACTATTGTTATGTAGAGTGCTCTATAGTGACTGTAGTTGGGTAGAGTGCTCTATAGTTACTGTGGTTGGGTAGTGCTCTAGTGACTGTTGTGTAGAGTGCTCTAGTGACTGTTGTTGGGTGGGTGCTCTATAGTGACTGTTGCTGGGTAGGTGCTCTACAGGGACTGTTGTGGGTGAAGTGCTCTATAGTGACTGTTGCTGTGTAGAGTGCTCTATAGTGACTGTTGTGGGTGAAGTGCTCTATAGTGACTGTTGTTGGGTAGGTGCTCTAGTGACTGTTGTAGGTGCTCTATAGTTACTGTTGTTGGGCAGAGTGCTTTATAGTGACTGTTGTTGGATAAGGTTCTCTGTAGTGACTGTTGTTGGATACGGTGCTCTGTAATGGCTGTTGATAAGTAGAGTGCTCCATAGTGACTCTTGTTGATAGGGTGCTCTATAGTGACTGTTGTTGGGTAGGTGCTCACTATAGAGCACTCTACCCAACAACAGTCACTATAGAGCACTACCCAACAACAGTCACTATAGAGCACCTACCCAGCAACAGTCACTATAGAGCACTCCACCCAACAACAGTCAATATAGAGAACCTAACCAACAACAGTCACTAAAGAGCACCCTGCCTAACAACAGTCACAATAGAGCACTCTACCCAACAACAGTCACTATAGAGCACCTACCCAGCAACAGTCACTATAGAGCACTACCCAACAACAGTCACTATAGAGCACCTACCCAGCAACAGTCACTATAGAGCACTACCCAACAACAGTCACTATAGAGCACTACCCAACAACAGTCACTATAGAGCACTCTACCCAACAACAGTCACTATAGAGCACTCTACCCAACAACAGTCACTATAGAGCACTCTACCCAACAATAGTCACTATAGAGCACTCTACCCAACAACAGTCACTATAGAGCACTCTACCCAACAACAGTCACTATAGAGCACTCTACCCAACAACAGTCACTATAGAGCACTCTATCCAACAACAGTCACTATAGAGCACCTACCCAGCAACAGTCACTATAGAGCACTCTACCCAACAACAGTCACTATAGAGCACTACCCAACAACAGTCACTATAGAGCACTCTACCCAACAACAGTCACTATAGAGCACCTACCAACAACAGTCACTATAGAGCACTACCCAACAACAGTCACTATAGAGCACTACCCAACAACAGTCACTATAGAGCACCTACCCAGCAACAGTCACTATAGAGCACTCTACCCAACAACAGTCACTATAGAGCACTCTACCCAACAACAGTCACTATAGAGCACCTACCCAGCAACAGTCACTATAGAGCACTACCCAACAACAGTCACTATAGAGCACTACCCAACAACAGTCACTATAGAGCACTCTACCCAACAACAGTCACTATAGAGCACTACCCAACAACAGTCACTATAGAGCACTACCCAACAACAGTCACTATAGAGCACTACCCAACAACAGTCACTATAGAGCACTACCCAACAACAGTCACTATAGAGCACTCTACCCAACAACAGTCACTATAGAGCACTCTACCCAACAACAGTCACTATAGAGCACGCTACCCAACAACAGTCACTATAGAGCACCTACCCAGCAACAGTCACTATAGAGCACTACCCAACAACAGTCACTATAGAGCACCTACCAACAACAGTCACTATAGAGCACTCTACCCAACAACAGTCACTATAGAGCACTCTACCCAACAACAGTCACTATAGAGCACCTACCCAGCAACAGTCACTATAGAGCACTCTACCCAACAACAGTCACTATAGAGCACCTACCCAGCAACAGTCACTATAGAGCACTCTACCCAACAACAGTCACTATAGAGCACTCTACCCAACAACAGTCACTATAGAGCACTCTACCCAACAACAGTCACTATAGAGCACCTACCCAGCAACAGTCACTATAGAGCACCTACCCAGCAACAGTCACTATAGAGCACCTACCCAGCAACAGTCACTATAGAGCACCTACCCAGCAACAGTCACTATAGAGCACTACCCAACAACAGTCACTATAGAGCACTCTACCCAACAACAGTCACTATAGAGCACCTACCCAGCAACAGTCACTATAGAGCACCTACCAACAACAGTCACTATAGAGCACTACCCAACAACAGTCACTATAGAGCACTCTACCCAACAACAGTCACTATAGAGCACCTACCCAGCAACAGTCACTATAGAGCACCTACCCAACAGTCACTATAGAGCACCTACCCAGCAACAGTCACTATAGAGCACTCTACCCAACAACAGTCACTATAGAGCACTCTACCCAACAACAGTCACTATAGAGCACTCTACCCAACAACAGTCACTATAGAGCACCTACCCAGCAACAGTCACTATAGAGCACTCTACCCAACAACAGTCACTATAGAGCACTCTACCCAACAACAGTCACTATAGAGCACTCTACCCAACAACAGTCACTATAGAGCACCTACCCAGCAACAGTCACTATAGAGCACTCTACCCAACAACAGTCACTATAGAGCACTCTACCCAACAACAGTCACTATAGAGCACTCTACCCAACAACAGTCACTATAGAGCACTACCCAACAACAGTCACTATAGAGCACTACCCAACAACAGTCACTATAGAGCACCTACCCAGCAACAGTCACTATAGAGCACTACCCAACAACAGTCACTATAGAGCACTACCCAACAACAGTCACTATAGAGCACTCTACCCAACAACAGTCACTATAGAGCACTCTACCCAACAACAGTCACTATAGAGCACCTACCCAGCAACAGTCACTATAGAGCACTACCCAACAACAGTCACTATAGAGCACTCTACCCAACAACAGTCACTATAGAGCACCTACCCAGCAACAGTCACTATAGAGCACTACCCAACAACAGTCACTATAGAGCACTCTACCCAACAACAGTCACTATAGAGCACCTACCAACAACAGTCACTATAGAGCACTCTACCCAGCAACAGTCACTATAGAGCACTCTACCCAGCAACAGTCACTAGAGCACTCTACCAACAACAGTCACTATAGAGCACCTGCAACAACAGTCACTAGAGCACTCTACCAACAACAGTCACTATAGAGCACTCTACCCAGCAACAGTCACTATAGAGCACTACAACAACAGTCACTATAGAGCACCTGCAACAACAGTCACTATAGAGCACCTGCAACAACAGTCACTAGAGCACCTACCCAAAACAGTCACTATAGAGCACCTACCCAGCAACAGTCACTATAGAGCACTCTACCCAACAACAGTCTATAGAGCACTCTACCCAGCAACAGTCACTATAGAGCACTACAACAACAGTCACTATAGAGCACCCAACAACAGTCACTAGAGCACTCTACCAACAACAGTCAGTATAGAGCACCTACACAACAGTCACTAGAGCACTCTACCCAGCAACAGTCACTAGAGCACTCTACCCAACAACAGTCTATAGAGCACTCTACCCAGCAACAGTCACTATAGAGCACTACCCAACAGTCACTATAGAGCACCTGCAACAACAGTCACTATAGAGCACTACCCAACAGTCACTATAGAGCACTCTACCAACAACAGTCACTATAGAGCACTACCCAACAGTCACTATAGAGCACTCTACCCAGCAACAGTCACTAGAGCACCTACCCAACAACAGTCTATAGAGCACCCAACAACAGTCTATAGAGCACCTGCAACAACAGTCACTATAGAGCACCTGCAACAACAGTCACTATAGAGCACTACAACAACAGTCACTAGAGCACTCTACCCAACAGTCACTATAGAGCACCTGCAACAACAGTCACTAGAGCACCTACCCAGCAACAGTCAGTATAGAGCACCTACCCAGCAACAGTCACTATAGAGCACCTGCAACAACAGTCACTATAGAGCACCTGCAACAACAGTCACTATAGAGCACTCTACCCAGCAACAGTCACTAGAGCACCTACCCAACAGTCACTATAGAGCACTACCCAACAACAGTCTATAGAGCACTCTACCAACAACAGTCAGTATAGAGCACCTACCCAACAGTCACTATAGAGCACTCTACCCAACAACAGTCTATAGAGCACTCTACCCAGCAACAGTCACTATAGAGCACTCTACCCAGCAACAGTCACTATAGAGCACCTGCAACAACAGTCACTATAGAGCACTCTACCCTGCAACAGTCACTATAGAGCATGCTAACTAACAACAGTCACTATAAGGCATGCTACCGAGCAACAGCCACTATAGAGCACCTACCCAACAACAGTCAGTATAGAGCACCTACCCAACAACAGTCACTATAGAGCACCCTACCAACAACAGTCACTATAGAGCACTCTACCCAACAACAGTCACTATAGAGCACCATACCCAACACAAGTCACTACAGAGCACTCCACCCAACAACAGTCACTATAGAGCACCTACCCAGCAACAGTCACTATAGAGCACCTACCCAACAACAGTCACTATAGAGCACTACCCAACAGTCACTATAGAGCACTACCCAACAACAGTCACTATAGAGCACCTACCCAACAACAGTCACTATAGAGCACTCCACCCAACAACAGTCAGTATAGAGCACCTACCCAACAACAGTCACTATAGAGCACCTACACAACAGTCACTATAGAGCACCTACACAACAGTCACTAGAGCACCTACCCAAAACAGTCACTATAGAGCACTCTACCCAACAACAGTTACTATAAAGCACTCCACACAACAAGAATCACTATGAAGTACCTAACCAACAACAGTCACTATAGAGAACTCTACCCTGAAAGTGTCACTATAGAACATTCCACCCAACAACAGTCATCATAGAGCACCCTATTCAGCAAAAGTCACTATAGAGCACCTACCCAACAACAGTCACTATACAGAACTCCACCAACAACAATCACTATAGAACACTGTACCCAACAACAGTTACTATGGAGCACTCCACCCAACAACAGTTACTATAGAGCACCAACAACAGTCTATAGAGCACCCAACAACATTCAATATAGAGGTCTCAACCCAAAAACAGTCACTATAGAGCACTCTATAGAGCAACAGTCACTATAGAGCACCTACCCAGAAACAGTCAGTATAGAGCACTCTACCCAACAATAGTCACTATAGAGCACCATACCAAAAATAGTCACTGTAGAGCACCTATGCAACAACAGTCACTTTAGAGCTTTCAACCCAACAACAGTCACTATAGAGTACTCTACATAGCAATAGTCACTATAGAGCATACTACCCAAGAGCAGTCAGTATAGAGCACGCTACACAACAACAGTCACTATAGAGCACCCTACCCAACAACAGTCACTATAGAGCACTCTACCCAATGACAGTCACTATAGAGCACTCTACCCAACAACAGTCAGTATAGAGCACTCTACCAACAACAGTCTATAGAGCACTACCCAAAACAGTCACTAGAGCACCTACAACAACAGTCACTATAGCACCTACCCAACAGTCACTAGAGCACTCTACACAACAGTCACTATAGAGCACTCTACACAACAACAGTCACTATAGAGCACTCCACCCAACAACAGTTACTATAGAGCACTCTACCCAACAACAGTCACTATAAAGCACCTACCCAAAACAGTCACTATAGCACCTACCCAACAACAGTCAGTATAGAGCACTCTACACAACAACAGTCACTATAGAGCACTACACAACAGTCACTATGAGCACCTACCCAGCAACAGTCACTATAGAGCACCCAACAACAGTCAGTATAGAGCACTCTACCAACAACAGTCACTAGAGCACCTACAACAACAGTCACTATAGAGCACCCACAACAACAGTCACTAGAGCACCTACCAACAACAGTCACTATAGAGCACCTACCAACAACAGTCACTATAGAGCACCCACCCAACAACAGTCTATAGAGCACTACACAACAGTCACTAGAGCACCTACAACAGTCACTATAGAGCACCTGCAACAACAGTCACTATAGAGCACTCTACCCAGCAACAGTCACTAGAGCACCTACCAACAACAGTCTATAGAGCACCTACCCAAAACAGTCACTAGAGCACCTACCCAGCAACAGTCACTATAGAGCACCTGCAACAACAGTCACTATAGAGCACTACCCAGCAACAGTCACTAGAGCACTCTACCCAGCAACAGTCACTAGAGCACCTACCAGCAACAGTCACTATAGAGCACTACCCAAAACAGTCACTAGAGCACCTACCAAAACAGTCACTATAAAGCACCTACCCAGCAACAGTCACTATAGAGCACTCTACCCAACAACAGTCACTATAGAGCACTCTACACAACAGTCACTATAGAGCACTCCACCCAACAACAGTTACTATAGAGCACCTACCCAGCAACAGTCACTATAGAGCACTCTACCCAACAACAGTCACTAAAGAGCACTCTACACAACAGTCACTATAGAGCACTCCACCCAACAACAGTCACTATAGAGCACCTACCCAACAACAGTCACTATAGAGCACTACCCAACAACAGTCACTATAGAGCACCTACCCAACAGTCACTATAGAGCACCTACCCAACAACAGTCAGTATAGAGCACCTACACAACAACAGTCAGTATAGAGCACCTACCCAGCAACAGTCAGTATAGAGCACTCTACCCAACAACAGTCACTATAGAGCACCTGCAACAACAGTCACTATAGAGCACTCCACCCAACAACAGTCATAGAGCACCTACAACAGTCACTAGAGCACTCTACCCAACAACAGTCACTATAGAGCACCTACCCAACAACAGTCACTATAGAGCACCTACCCAGCAACAGTCAGTATAGAGCACTCTACCCAACAACAGTTACTATAGAGCACTCTACACAACAACAGTCACTATAGAGCACCTACCAACAGTCACTATAGAGCACCTACAACAACAGTCAGTATAGAGCACCTACAACAGTCACTATAGCACCTACCCAACAGTCACTATAGAGCACCTGCAACAACAGTCACTATAGAGCACTCTACCCAGCAACAGTCACTATAGAGCACCTACCAAAACAGTCACTATAGAGCACCTACCCAACAACAGTCACTATAGAGCACTACAACAACAGTCACTATAGAGCACCCACAACAGTCACTAGAGCACCTACCCAAAACAGTCACTATAGAGCACTCTACCCAGCAACAGTCATTATAGAGCACCTACAACAACAGTCACTATAAAGCACCTACCCAAAACAGTCACTATAGAGCACTCTACACAACAGTCACTATAGAGCACCACCCAACAACAGTTACTATAGAGCACCAACAACAGTCAGTATAGAGCACTCTACCCAGCAACAGTCACTATAGAGCACTACCCAGCAACAGTCAGTATAGAGCACCTACAACAACAGTCAGTATAGAGCACTCTACAACAACAGTCACTATAGAGCACTACCAACAACAGTCTATAGAGCACTCTACCCAACAACAGTTACTATAGAGCACCAACAACAGTCACTATAGAGCACTACCAACAACAGTCACTATAGCACCTACCCAACAACAGTCTATAGAGCACCTACCCAAAACAGTCACTATAGAGCACTCTACCCAACAACAGTTACTATAGAGCACTCTACCAACAACAGTCACTATAGAGCACTCTACACAACAACAGTCACTATAGAGCACTCCACCAACAACAGTCACTATAGCACCTACCCAAAACAGTCACTATAGAGCACCTACCCAGCAACAGTCACTAGAGCACCTACCAACAACAGTCACTATAGAGCACCTGCAACAACAGTCACTATAGAGCACCTACCAACAACAGTCACTATAGAGCACTACCCAACAACAGTCACTATAGAGCACTCTACCCAACAACAGTCACTATAGAGCACCTACCCAAAACAGTCACTATAGAGCACTCTACACAACAGTCACTATAAAGCACTCTACCCAAAACAGTCACTATAGAGCACTCTACACAACAGTCACTATAGAGCACTCCACCCAACAACAGTAACTATAGAGCACCAACAACAGTCACTATAGAGCACTCTACACAACAACAGTCACTATAGAGCACTCTACCCAGCAACAGTCACTAGAGCACTCTACCAACAACAGTCACTATAGAGCACCTACCAGCAACAGTCAGTATAGAGCACCTACAACAGTCACTATAGAGCACCTACACAACAACAGTCACTATAGAGCACTCTACAACAACAGTCACTATAGAGCACCTACCAACAACAGTCACTACAGTGCACACACCTCACACAGACACACACCACTCACCACACACACACACACACACACACACTCCACAGTGCACACACCTCACACAGACACACACCACTCACCACACACACACACACACACACACACACTCCACAGTGCACACACCTCACACAGACACACACCACTCACCACACACACACACACACACACACACACACACACTCCACAGTGCACACACCTCACACAGACACACACCACTCACCACACACACACACACACACACACACACACACACTCCACAGTGCACACACCTCACACAGACACACACCACTCACCACACACACACACACACACACACACACACACTCCACAGTGCACACACCTCACACAGACACACACCACTCACCACACACACACACACACACACACACACACACACTCCACAGTGCACACACCTCACACAGACACACACCACTCACCACACACACACACACACACACACTCCACAGTGCACACACCTCACACAGACACACACCACTCACCACACACACACACACACACACACACACACACACACACACACACACACACACACACACACACACACACACACACACACACACACACACACTCCACAGTGCACACACCTCACACAGACACACACCACTCACCACACACACACACACACACACACACACACACACTCCACAGTGCACACACCTCACACAGACACACACCACTCACCACACACACACACACACACACACACTCCACAGTGCACACACCTCACACAGACACACACCACTCACCACACACACACACACTCCACAGTGCACACACCTCACACAGACACACACCACTCACCACACACACACACACACACACACACACACACTCCACAGTGCACACACCTCACACAGACACACACCACTCACCACACACACACACACACACACACACACACACACACACACACACACACACACTCCACAGTGCACACACCTCACACAGACACACACCACTCACCACACACACACACACACACACACACACACACACTCCACAGTGCACACACCTCACACAGACACACACCACTCACCACACACACACACACACACACACACACACTCCACAGTGCACACACCTCACACAGACACACACCACTCACCACACACACACACACACACACACTCCACAGTGCACACACCTCACACAGACACACACCACTCACCACACACACACACACACACTCCACAGTGCACACACCTCACACAGACACACACCACTCACCACACACACACACACACACACACACACACACACACACACACACACACACACACACTCCACAGTGCACACACCTCACACAGACACACACCACTCACCACACACACACACTCCACAGTGCACACACCTCACACAGACACACACCACACTCCACACACACACACACACACACACACACACACACACACACACACACACACACACACACACACACACACACACACTCCACAGTGCACACACCTCACACAGACACACACCACTCACCACACACACACACACACTCCACAGTGCACACACCTCACACAGACACACACCACTCACCACACACACACACTCCACAGTGCACACACCTCACACAGACACACACCACTCACCACACACACACACTCCACAGTGCACACACCTCACACAGACACACACCACTCACCACACACACACACTCCACAGTGCACACACCTCACACAGACACACACCACTCACCACACACACTCACACACACACTCCACAGTGCACACACCTCACACAGACACACACCACTCACCACACACACACACACACACACTCCACAGTGCACACACCTCACACAGACACACACCACTCACCACACACACACACACACACACACACACACACACACACACACACACACACACACACACACACACACACTCCACAGTGCACACACCTCACACAGACACACACCACTCACCACACACACACACTCCACAGTGCACACACCTCACACAGACACACACCACTCACCACACACACACACACTCCATAGAGCACTCTACCCAACAACAGTCACTATAGAGCACTCTACCCAACAACAGTCACTATAGAGCACCCTACCAACAACAGTCACTATAGAGCACCTACAACAACAGTCACTATAGAGCACCTACAACAACAGTCACTATAGAGCACTCTACCCAACAACAGTCACTATAGAGCACTCTACCCAACAACAGTCACTATAGAGCACCTACAACAACAGTCACTATAGAGCACCTACAACAACAGTCACTATAGAGCACCTACAACAACAGTCACTATAGAGCACCCTACCAACAACAGTCACTATAGAGCACCTACAACAACAGTCACTATAGAGCACTACCCAACAACAGTCACTATAGAGCACCTACAACAACAGTCACTATAGAGCACTCTACCCAACAACAGTCACTATAGAGCACTACCCAACAACAGTCACTATAGAGCACTCTACCCAACAACAGTCACTATAGAGCACCTACAACAACAGTCACTATAGAGCACCTACCCAACAACAGTCACTATAGAGCACTCTACCCAACAACAGTCACTATAGAGCACTACCCAACAACAGTCACTATAGAGCACCTACAACAACAGTCACTATAGAGCACTACCCAACAACAGTCACTATAGAGCACCTACAACAACAGTCACTATAGAGCACTCTACCCAACAACAGTCACTATAGAGCACCTACAACAACAGTCACTATAGAGCACCTACAACAACAGTCACTATAGAGCACTCTACCCAACAACAGTCACTATAGAGCACCTACAACAACAGTCACTATAGAGCACTACCCAACAACAGTCACTATAGAGCACTACCCAACAACAGTCACTATAGAGCACTACCCAACAACAGTCACTATAGAGCACCTACCAACAACAGTCACTATAGAGCACTACCCAACAACAGTCACTATAGAGCACCCTACCAACAACAGTCACTATAGAGCACCTACAACAACAGTCACTATAGAGCACCTACAACAACAGTCACTATAGAGCACCTACAACAACAGTCACTATAGAGCACCTACAACAACAGTCACTATAGAGCACCTACAACAACAGTCACTATAGAGCACCTACAACAACAGTCACTATAGAGCACCTACCCAACAACAGTCACTATAGAGCACTACCCAACAACAGTCACTATAGAGCACTACCCAACAACAGTCACTATAGAGCACTCTACCCAACAACAGTCACTATAGAGCACCTACAACAACAGTCACTATAGAGCACCTACAACAACAGTCACTATAGAGCACCTACAACAACAGTCACTATAGAGCACCTACAACAACAGTCACTATAGAGCACTACCCAACAACAGTCACTATAGAGCACCTACAACAACAGTCACTATAGAGCACCTACAACAACAGTCACTATAGAGCACTACCCAACAACAGTCACTATAGAGCACCTACAACAACAGTCACTATAGAGCACTCTACCCAACAACAGTCACTATAGAGCACCTACCCAACAACAGTCACTATAGAGCACTACCCAACAACAGTCACTATAGAGCACTCTACCCAACAACAGTCACTATAGAGCACCTACAACAACAGTCACTATAGAGCACTCTACCCAACAACAGTCACTATAGAGCACCTACAACAACAGTCACTATAGAGCACTCTACCCAACAACAGTCACTATAGAGCACTCTACCCAACAACAGTCACTATAGAGCACCTACAACAACAGTCACTATAGAGCACTCTACCCAACACCAGTCACCACACACACCACACACACTCCACAGTGCACACATTTTACACAGACACACCACACACACACTCCACAGTGCACACACTCACAGACACACACACACACCTCACACATACACACACACTCCACAGTGCACACATTTCACACAGACACACCACACAAACACACACACACTACAGTGCACACACCTCACAAAGACACACACCACTCACACACACACCACAGTGCACACAACTCACACACACACCACTCATGACACACACTCCACAGTGCACAAACCTCACACAGACACACACTCACCACACACACTACACAGTAAATACATTTCACACAGACACACTCACACAGACACAAACTCAACACACACATTGCACAGTGCAGACACCTCACACAGGCACACCACTCACCACAAACACACACTGCACAGTGAACACACCTCACAAAGACACACACCACTGACACACACACACTCCACAGTGCAGACACCTCACACAGACACACACACACCACTCACCACACAAACACACACAAACTGCACAGTGCACACACCTCACACAAACACACACCACTCACCATACACACACTACACAGTGCACACACCTCACACAAACACACACCACTCACCACACACACTACACAGTGCACACACCACACACAGACACACCACTTACCACACACACTACACAGTGCACACACCTCACACAAACACACACACACACCACTGACCACACACACTCACAGTGCACACACTCACACAGACACACACCTCACACAAACACACACACTCACACAAACACACACTGCACTGTGCACACACCTCACACAGACACACACACACACAGTGCACACCTCACACACACACTCCACTGTGCACACCTCACACAGACACAAACTCACACACACACTCTCCACAGTGCACACATTTCACACAGACACACCACTCACCATACACACACACTCCACAGTGCACACACACACACTCACAGTGCACACACACACACCACTCACCATACACACACACAGTGCACACATTTTACACAGACACACACCACTGACCACACACACTCACACACACACTCAGTGCACACATTTCACACAGACACACACACACACACTACACAGTGCACACCTCACAAAGACACACACCACAGTGCACACACTCACAGTGCACACCTCACACAGAAACACACCACTCACCATACACACACACTACAGTGCACACACTCACAGTGCACACCTCACACAAACACACACTCACACACACACTCACAGTGCACACACTCACAGAGACACACACCACTCACACACACACTGCACAGTGCACACACCTCACACACACACTCACAGTGCACACCTCACAGACACACACACACAGTGCACACCTCACAGACACACACACTCAGTGCACACATTTTACACAGACACACACACTCACACAGACACACACCACAGTGCACACACTCACAGTGCACACATTTTACACAGACACACAGCACTCACCATACACACACACACACACAGACACACCACTCACCACACACTCCACAGTGCACACACACAGACACACACACTCACAGTGCACACACTCACAGTGCACACACTCACAGTGCACACCTCACAGAGACACACACCACAGTGCACACACACACACTGCACTGTGCACACACCTCACAGACACACCACTCACACACACACTGCACAGTGCACACACACACACTCACCACACACTCCACAGTGCACACACCTCACACACACACACACACAAACACACACTCCACAGTGCACACACTCACAGTGCACACACACACACTCACACAGACACACACACACACACACTCCACAGTGCACACATTTTACACAGACACACACACACACAGTGCACACACACACACAGTGCACACACTCACAGTGCACACCTCACAGACACACCACTCACCATACACACACACTACAGTGCACACACACACACTACACAGTGCACTCACCTCACACAGAAACACACCACTCACACACACACTCACAGTGCACACACTCACAGTGCACACCTCACACAGGCACACCACTCACCAAACACACACTCACAGTGCACACACACACACACAGACACACACACACACTCACCACACACACTCCACAGTGCAGACACCTCACACTGTCACACACCAGTCACCACACACACTCCACAGTGCAGACACCTCACACTGTCACACACCAGTCACCACACACTCAACACACACTCAGTGCACACACTCACACACACACACTCCACAGTGCACAAATTTCACACAGACACACACCACTCACCACACACAGTCCACAGTGCACACACTGTACACAGAAACACACCACTCACACAAACACACACACACACTCACAGTGCACACACACCTCACACAAACACACCACTCACCATACACACACTACACAGTGCACACACACACAGTGCACACACACAGACAGACAATACTCACCAAACACACACTACACAGTGCAGACACCTAACAGAGACATACCACTAACCACACACACTACACAGTGCACTCATCTCACACAGACACACACCACTCACCACACCCACCCACAGACACTCCACTGTGCACACACCACACACAGACACACACCACTCAACACACACAACACACACACACACACAGTGCACACACACACAGTGCACACACTCACACACACCACTCACCATACACACACACACTCCACTGTGCACACACCTCACAGAGACACACACCACTCACCATACACACACTCCACGATGCACACACATCACACAGAGACACACCACTCAACACACACACCCTCCACATGCACAAAACTCACGGAGAGACACACCACTCACTGCACACACACACTCCACAGTGCACACACCTCACAGGAACACACATCAATCAAGACACACACACTGTCATGCTCACAGCTCACACAAACACACACCACTCACCATACACACACAACCCACAATGCACACACTCACACAGACACACACCACTCACACACACACTCCACAGTGCACACATTTCACACAGACACACACCACTTACCACACACACTGCACACACAATCCACAGTGCAGACACCTCACACAGACACACACAACTCACACACACACACTACAGTGCACACACCTCACACAGACACACACCACTCACCACACACACTACACAGTAAACACACCTCACACATACACACAACTCACCACACACATTTTGCAATGCACACACCTTACACAGAGACACACCATGCACTCAGCATACTCCACACACAATCCACAGTGCATATACCTCAAACATACACACACCACTCACACACACTCCAGAGGAAAGACTTTTCACAGAGACACACACCACGCACCACACAAACATCACAAACACACCACACAATGCACACACCTAACAGACAATCAGGAATCATATGACAAATGAACCACAATGCAGACACCTCACACTGTCACACACCAGTCACCACACACACTCAACACACACTCATTGCACACTTTTCACACAGACACACACCACTCATGACACAGACACTCCACAGTGAAGACACCTCATACAAAAACATTACTGACCACACATACTACACTGTGAACACATTTAACAGAGAAACAGAACTCTCACCACACAAACATTCCACTGTGCAGGCATGTCACACAGGCACACCACTCATCACAAACACACACTCCAAAGTACACACACCTGACACAGACACACACCTCTGACCACAAAAACACACTCCACAGTGCACACAACACAAACAGACACACACCACAGAGCAAATAAACACACACTGCACTGGGCACACACCTAATCCAAACACATACCACTCACCATACACACACACTGCACAGTGAACACACCTCACATTGACACACAAGATTCACCACACAGACACTCCTCAGTGCACAAAACTCACACAGAAACACACCACTCACTACGCACACACTCTGCACAGTGCCAAAACCTCACACGAACACAAGTCCTCACCACACAAACTCTTCACAGTGCACACACCTCACACAGACATACACCACTTACCAAACACACACACACTCCACAGTGCACACACCTCATAGTAACACACAACAATCAGCATATACCCACTCCACCATGCACACATTTTATACAGACACACAATACTTACCACACACACTCCACAGTGCACACAACACATGCAGACAAACATCACACAACACAAACAGTCCAGAGTGCAGACACCTAGCACAGAAATACACCACTTACCACACACACTGCACACTCACACTCCACGGTGCATATATTTCACACAGAAACACAGCAGTCAACACACACATACTACACAGTGCACACACCTCACACAGGCACACACCACTCTCCACGCAAACAGTCCAAAGTGCAGACACCTCACACAGTCACACACCAGTCACCACACACACTCCACACACACACTCCATAATGCACACATTTTAAAAAGACACACCACTCACACATCAAAAAGTTCACACAATCACAAAGACACACCACTCACCACACACATAACACTCCACAGTGTACACATTTCACACAGACACACCACACACAAACACACACTCCACAGTGCACACACTCACACACACTCCACAGTGCACACAACTCACACACACACAGTGCACACAACACACACACACACCACTCACGACACACACTCCACATTGAAGAAATTTTATACAGACACACGAATGGCCACACACACTACACAACAAATACATTTCACACAGACACACAAAACTCAACAGACACATTGCACAGTGCAGACACCTCACACAGGCACAACACTCACGACAAACACACACTGCACAGTGAGCACAACTCACAAAGACACACACCACTGACAACACACACACCACAGTGCAGACACCTCACACAGATACACACCACCACACACACACAGACACACAAACTGCACAGTGCACACACCACACACAAACACACACCACTCACCATACACCCACTACACAGTGTACACACGACACACAGACAGACAATACTCACCAATCACACACTCCACAGTTCAGACACCTAATGCAGACATACAACTCACCACACACTACAAAGTGAACTCACCTCATGCAGACACACACACACACACCACTCACCACACACATTCCACAGTGCAGACACCTCACACAGACACACACTCACACACACACCACACACACTCCACAGTGCACACACTCACAGACACACACCACTCACCACACACACACACAGTGCACACACCTCAAACAGACACACACTCACACACACACACTCACCACACACATAGTCTTTACAGTGCACATACTTCAAACAGACACATACCCCTCATCAGACCAAACTCTGCAGTGCACAGACCTCACACACACACCTCTTACCACACCCACACCCTCCATAGTACGGACACCTCACACAGACACACACCCTACAGTCCACAGACTCCACACATAATCCACAGTGCACATAACTCAGACACACACCACTCATCACATTGAAAATCCAGAACAAGGGAGGCAAGATGGCGTCAGAGAGGTGACTCAGGATTGCAGCTCTTGGTGAAGGCGCAGAGGGTGAGTCCTAGCCGCATCCTCGGATGTTCCTTTTATGCCCACAGAGCGTTGAAAGTCCCAGGTGTGGGAGACACAGGGCGCCTAACGCGCCGGCTCCGCCGCCTCTTCGGCCCGGCGCCACAGCGGGACCGAACTCACTGGTCTGGGTGCCCTGTTAAACCGGCAATCTGAGATTTGGAAGGGCAGACTGGCATGTCCATCTGATTGAACGGGATTTGGACAATGAGCCAGACCAGGAGTTTCCTGGGAAGCGTGATCTGAGCCGGGGTAGTGGGCAGCGGCACGGGAGATCGCACGGATCCCAGTGCCCTATCGGCAGGCTCCTGGGCGCCAGTGAGAGTCGACCTTTCAGCTTGGGGAGAGGAAGAGAGAGAGGACGGACTCTGAGGCAGGGGCTGGGTGATCGGGCTCGGCGGGTCCCAGCTCACGGGACAAGCAGGGCGCGACTGGAGCGCTTGGGGCTGAGAGTTTTGTTGCCGGCATCTAGGACGGTGCAGCCCGGTCAGGGAGGGGCGTCCACCATTGATGACAGTGCACCCCACGGACTGCCTGCGTTGCCGAGGCAACCTGCCATAACAGAGAGACTCCCTCCACAGCAGAAGGGAGCCCAGCGGGTCAGAGCCCCGGCAGGCAAATAGTGAATAGACTGCCATCTAGTGGGGCAGGACAGTGCAACAGATACTCATAAAAGCCCCAACTCCCTGAGACAGAGCATCTAAGGGTGAAAAAAAAAGAGTGGTGTTTTATGAGTTCTATTGCAGCAGACATAAACAACCTCCCAACAACCCTGAATGAACAACGGGCTCACAACTGGAGCTCCTATAAAGCACAGACTGTCTCCTCAAGCAGCTCCCTGACCCCTGTATATCCAAGGAGTCACCCCAGAAAAGGACTAATCAGACTGACATTTGGCTGGCATCATTCTGGAACAAGGGCAGCAGAAGAAGAAACTGGTATCATCCTCATTGTTCTGCAGCTGCTGCAGGTATACCCCAGACAAGCAGGGCCTGGGTGGACCTCAGCACTCATACAGCAGAGAGGATAGATCATTAGAGGAAAACTAAGTAACAGAAATACTTCATCATCAACAATCTCAGTGTCCACACAGAGACCCAATTGAAAAATCAGCCAATACTAAGACGACAGGCGGATAAATCCATAAAGATGGGAAGAAACCAGCGCAAAAAGGAGAAACACCGAAACCAAAACACCTCACCTCCAAAAGGACCAAAACTCCTCACCACAAACAAAGTACAGAATGAATTAGACAAATGACAATCAGACAAAGTGGATACAGACTTCAGTGACAGGAACATACTCCCAGTGCACAAAGACTGAACCTAGAAAAAGATTTGAGATTCAAATTGATAACAGAATGGACAACAAGAATATATGAATTGAAACACAAAACACAGAACTTCACAACACAAGTTTCAACAACCCATTGAAAACAAGAAAGTACACTCAATACACAAAGTTGAAGTTGAAGACAACTCAATGAAATAAAACAGAAACCAGATTAAGAACAAAAGTGCACAAAGTAAATCTCCAAGAATGGGACTATGTGAAGAGACCCAAACACTTGATATGTACCAGAATGTGACACATGAATCAAGCTAAAACACTCTTCAGATATTATCCAGGAAAATTTCCCCAACCTAGCAAGACAGGTCAATACTCAACTCCAGGAAATACAGAGAACACCACAAAGATACTCTGCAAGAAGAGCACCCCACACATAATCGTCAGATTCACTAGGGTTGAAACGAAGGAGAAAATACTAAGGGCAGCCAGAGAGAAGGTCAGGTCACCCACAAAGGAAGCCCATCAGACTCACAGCAGATCTCTCGGCAGAGACTCTACAAGCCAGAAGAGTGGGGCCAATATTCAACATCCTTAAAGAAAAGAACTTTCAACCCAGAACATATCCACCACTGACTTCATAAGTGAAGGAAAAGAAAATCCTTCACAACAACAAGTACTCAGAGATTTTGTCACCACTACCCACGCTTTACAAACTCCTGAAAGACACACACATAGAAAAACAACCAGTTCACCACCTAAAACACAATGCTAAAGACCATCAACAAAATGAAGAATGTACATGAACCAACGGGCAAAACAGCCAGCTAGCATCAAAATGGCAGTATCAAATTCACACATAACAATATTAACCTGAAGTAAATGGGCTAAATGCACCAATCAAAAGACACAGACTGGCAAATTGGATAAAAAACAAAAACCCATCGGTGTGCTGTATCCAGAAACCCACCTCACATGCAAAGATACACAAAGGCTCAAAATAAAGGGATGGAGGAAGATTTACCAAGCAAATGGAGAGCAAAAAAAGCAGGAGTTGCAATTCTCATCTCTGATAAAATAGACTTTAAAGTAACAAGATCAAAAGAGACACAAAGAGGTAGAACTGAAATTGAACATAATGGTAAGTATGGATTACTTTAGCCCAACAAGTCAGTGAACTCAGCTAGCCCAGGACACTGTTTTGGGTGGGTACTCAATACATATGTACGCTGTCACGACACATTTCTAGAATGTCTAGCGTAACACACCCAGATATATACAGGACTGCTTACTTCCAGCATGTGCACACTAAATAATCCAACTCAAGACGTCACAATTGTTGTTTAGAGATGACCCTCACCTGCACACAATAATAGTACACACTCCATCAACTACTCACGCGCAGACAGCACTCTAGAATTCAATTGAAGTACAGAAAATTACACCCAGGCTAATTATCTACAGGTCACTATAGATGCACAACTCAGATCCTCGGCATGATTATTCAACGATACCCAACCCTGACTTTTTGAAACACTCGGGTCTCAGTACTAAGAGATCCTCTCACAGTTCATCAATCGCTTACAAATATGCACGGATTACCTTGTCAGGGGCCATAAACCAACATCACACCTCTCTGCGACTGAAATTGCAGACCACATAATTGGCGTTACACTATTCTCAGTGGCAGGGGCAAACTTCACGCTCCCTTTAAGCAACACCCTACAGAATCATAACCAAACACTCTCAGACCATGCAACCGTCGAAGTGAACTATCAATTTAGACATGTTTTATTTTAGATTCACGCTCAGAGCATTAGCAGTAAGTCATCCTAGGGGATTCAGAACTCCGCACACTTCATGGAGCATTACCTGCCGTCAAAGATACCTCAACTGGACACTAACTTTGATGTATCACCTAAGCATAATGAATATAGCGACCTCTAATTAACAATGAGGGCACCCCATGACCTTACAAGACCAAATCTAGCCATTATTGATCTCCAACTGTTCTCAATGGACAGTTAGTACTACAATTGATAAGCTCCGACATCAGACACAACACCAGAATACTTTCTGGGTTAACACATTTAAAACAGTCTGTACCACCCCGGTTCTTGGAGCTCTAATTATACGTATGCGAAAAAGTAAATAAAAGGTGCATACGCTACATGAGGACCTTTTCAACAGTCCCTGCCCATCTCCGAGGAATTCTCGCACCAAGTCAATTGTATTACACCTATTTCACCGTTTCAAAAGTGAGTCATTACGAGAATGACTGCACAAGATCAAATGCAAATCCGCCCCTCTTAAGCAGCACCCTAGTGCAGTTACACCATCAGACAAGAGTCAGCATGAACGGCAATCCACCGTTAATCACAGAACTGCTTTTATCAGGGATTTTTTGTATCCTAGCCACTGCAATTTTATTGCCAACTCACTGCAAGCCTTTTTTTTTGCTTGACCATGTAGCTTAATCCTAAAGACTCCTTTGCCGCATAAGACTGCAGTTTTCACACTGCGACCCAAACGGACCCCTCACATGGGAGCATTCCATGCAATAGCCACCCCAGACCATACGCACCCTATAGACGGGGCACATTATTACTGTGCCCACAAATTGCTAGGAGGAGACCATCAACAAAATGAAGAATGTACATGAACCAACGGGCAAAACAGCCAGCTAGCATCAAAATGGCAGTATCAAATTCACACATAACAATATTAACCCTGAATGTAAATGGGCTAAATGCACCAATCAAAAGACACAGACTGGCAAATTGGATAAAAACCAAAACCCATCGGTGTGCTGTATCCAGGAAACCCACCTCACATGCAAAGATACACAAAGGCTCAAAATAAAGGGATGGAGGAAGATTTACCAAGCAAATGGAGAGCAAAAAAGCAGGAGTTGCAATTCTCATCTCTGATAAAATAGACTTTAAAGTAACAAAGATCAAAAGGGACAAAGAAGGTCATTACATAATGGTAAAAGGATCGATACAACAAGAAGAGATAACGATTCTAAATATATATGGACCCAATGTAGGAGCACCCAGATATATAAGGCAAGTTCTTAATGACTTACAAAGGACTTAGACTCCCACACAATAATAGTGGGAGACTTTAACACTCCACTGTCAATAGCAGACAGATCAACCAGACAGAAAATTAACAAGGATATCCAGGACTTGAACTCAGACCTGGAACAAGCAAACCTGATAGACATTTACAGAACTCTCCACCCCAAATCCACAGAATATACATTCTTCTCAGCACCACATCACACCTACTCCAAAATTGACCACATAATTGGAAGTAAAGCACTCCTCAGCAAATGCAAAACAACGGAAATCATAACAAACAGTCTCTCAGACCATAGTGCAATCAAGTTGGAACTCAGAATTCAGAAAATAACTCAGAACCGCACAGCTTCATGGAAACTGAACAACTGGCTCTTGAATGTTGATTGGATAAACAATGAAATGAAGGCAGAAATAAAAAGTTCTTTGAAACCAACGAGAATGAAGACACAACGTACCAGAATCTCTGGGACACATTTAAAGCAGTCTGTAGAGGAAAATATATAGCAATAAGTGCCCACATGAGAAGAGTGGAGAGATCCAAAATTGACACCCTATCGTCAAAATTGAAAGAGCTAGAGGAGCAAGATCAAAAAGCTCAAAACCTAGCCGAAGACAAGAAATAACTAAGATCAGAGCAGAACTGAAGGAGATAGAGACAAGAAAAACCCTTCAAAAATCAATAAATCTAAGAGCTGGTTTTCGAAAAGATCAACAAAATAGACAGACCACTAGCCAGACTGATAAAAAGAGAGAGAACAACCAAATAGATGCAATAAAAAACGATAAAGGAAATCACCACAGATTCCACAGAAATTCAAACCATCATCAGAGAATACTACAAACAACTCTATGCACATAAACTAGTAAATCAGGAAGAAATGGATAAATTCCTGGACGCCTGTGTCCTCCCAAGCCTAAACCAGGAGGAAGCCGAAACTATGAATAGACCAATAACAAGGTCTGAAGTTGAGGCAGCAATTAAAACCTACCACACAAAAAAGCCCAGGTCCAGATGGGTTCACAGCTGAATTCTACCAGACACACAAAGAGGATCTGGTACCATTCCTTCTGAAACTATTCCAAATAATCCAAAAGAGGAACCCTTCCCAAATCATTTTATGAGACCAACATCATCCTGATACCAAAACCTGGCAGAGACTCAACAAGAAAAGAAAACTTCAGGCCAATATCCATGATGAACATAGATGCAAAAATCTTCAATAAAATACTGGCAAACCGATTGCAACAGCACATTAAAAACTTATCCATCATGATCAAGTAGGATTCATCCGGGGATGCAAGGCTGGTTCAACATCGCAAGTCTATAAATGTAATTCACCACATAAACAGAAGCAAAAACAAAAATCACATGATTATCTCAATTGATGCAGAAGGCATTTGACAAAATTCAACAGCCCTTTATGCTAAAACCCTCAATAAACTTGGTATTGATGGAACATATCTCAAAGTAATAAAAGCTATTTATGACAAACCAACAGCCAATATCATACTTAATGGGCAAAACTGGAAGCATTCCCTTTGAAATCCGGCACTAGACAAGGATGCCTCTCTCACCACTTCTATTCAACATAGTACTGGAAGTTCTAGCCAGAGCAATCAGGCAAGAAAAAGAAATAAAGGGTATTCAAATAGGAAGGTGGAAGCCAAATTGTCTCTATTTGCAGACGACATGATAGTATATCTAGAAGACCCCATCACCTCAGCCCAAAAGCTCCTGCAACTGATAAGCAACTTCAGCAAAGTCTCAGGATATAAAATCAATGTTCAAAAATCACAAGCATTCCTATACACCAATAACAGACTTAAAGAGAACCAAATCAAGAACTGCCATTCACAATTGCTACAAAGAAAATAAAATACCTAGGAATACAACTCACTAGGAATGTAAGGGACCTCTTTAAGGAATACTACAAACAACTCTATGCACATAAACTAGTAAATCAGGAAGAAATGGATAAATTCCTACACCTGTGTCCTCCCAACTAAACCAGGAGGAACAAACTATGAATAGACCAATAACAAGGTCAGAAGTTGACACAATTAAACCTACCACACAAAAAAAGCCATCCAGATGGGTTCACATGAATCTACAGACACAGATCTGGTACCATTCCTTCTGAAACTATTCCAAATAATCCAAAAGAGAACCCTTCCATCATTTTATGAGACCAACATCATCCTGATACAAAACCACAGACTCAACAAGAAAAAGAAACTTCACCAATATCCATGATGAACATAGATGCACAAAATCTTCAATAAAATACTCGATTGCAACAGCACATTAAAAACTTATCCATCAATCAAGTATTCACCCACACAACACAAGTCTATAAATGTAATTCACCACATAAACAAAACAAAACACATGATTATCTCAATTGATGCAGAAGGCATTTGACAAAATTCAACACCCTTTATGCAAAACCCTCAATAAACTTGGTATTGATGGAACATACAAAGTAATAAAAGCTATTATGACAAACCAACAGCCAATATCATATAATGGGCAACACATTCCCTTTGAAATCCGGCACTGAACAAGGATGCCCTCTCTCACACAACATAGTACAAGTTCTAGCCAGACAATCACAAGAAAAATAAATATTCAAATAGGAAGGTGGAAGACTCTATTTGCAGACACATGATAGTATACACAGACACCTCACCCAAAAGCTCCTGCAACTGATAACAACTTCAGCAAAGTCTCATAAAATCAATGTTCAAAAATCACAACATTCCTATACACCAATAACAGACTTAAAGAGAACCAAATCAGAACACTGCCATTCACAATTGCACAAAGAAAATAAAATACCTGAATACAACTCACAGAATGTAAACCTCTTTAAACTACAAACAACTGCTCAATGAAATAAGAGACACAAACAGATGGAGAAACATTCCATGTTTTTAGGAAGAATCAATATCGTGAAAATGGCACAAAGTAATTTACAATCAATGCACCCATCAAACTTTGAACTTCACAGAACTGGACCACCATGAATTTCATATGGAACCAAAAACCCGCATACCAAGTCAATTCTAAGCAAAAAAGAACACACCTCACCTCCAGACTTCAAACTATACACAAGGCTACAGTAATCAAAACACATGGTACTGGTACCAAAACAGAGATATAGACCAATGGAACAGAACAGAAACTCACAACACAACACATCTACACCATATTATCTTTGATAAACCAGACAAAAAAGGCAATAAACCTATTTAATAAATACAAACTGGCTACATGCAGAAAGCAGAAACTGGACCCCTTCCTGACACCTTACACTAAAATTAACTCAGATGGATTAAAGACTTAACAGACCTGACACCATAAAACCCTAGAAAATCTACAAAACCATTCAGGACATATACAACTTCATGAACAAAACACCAAAAGCATTACATAAAAGCCACAAAATAGACAAATACCCTAATCAAACTCACAGCTTCTGCTCACCACAAAGAAACAGTCACTATGAATCACCATCAGAATACACACAAAATCTGCAACACATCTGACAAATGATATCCAGAATTTACAAAGAACTCAAACAGATTTTCAGGAAAAAAACAAACACCCATTCACAAAAATCACAAGGATATGAACAGAAACTTTACAAAAGAAGACATACATGACCAACAAACATATGAAAAAGTGCTCACTCACCATTAGAGAAGCAAAACAAAATCACATGATTATCTCAATTGATGCAAAATTCAACAGCCCTTTATGCTAAAACCCTCAATAAACTTGGTATTGATGGAACATATCTCAAGACAAACCAACAGCCAATATCATACTTAATGGGCAAAACTGAAGCATTCCTTTGAAACCGGCACTAGACAAGGATGCCCTCTCACCACTTCTATTCAACATAGTACTGGAAGTTCTAGCCAGAGCAATCAGTATTCAAATAGGAAATGGAAGCCAAATTGTCTCTATTTGCAGACATGATAGTATACCTAGAAGACCCCAAAGCACCCTGCAACTGATAAGCAACTTCAGCAAAGTCTCAGGATATAAAATCAATGTTCAAAAATCACAAGCATTCCTATACACCAATAACAGACTTAAAGAGAACCAAATCAAGAACGAACTGCCATTCACAATTGCTACAAAGAAAATAAAATACCTAGGAATACAACTCACTAGAAGGGACCCTTTAAGGAAAACTACAAACAACTGCTCAACGAAATAAGAGAGGACACAAACAGATGGAGAAACATTCCATGTCGTGGTTAGGAAGAATCAATATCGTGAAAATGGCTATACTGCCCAAAGTAATTTACACAATCAATGCTATCCCCATCAAACTACGGAACCAAAAAAGAGCCCGCATAGCCAAGTCAATTATAAGCAAAAGAACAACAGCGGAGGCATCACGCCACCAGACTTCAAACCATACAAGGCTACAGTAATCAAAACAGCATGGTACTGGTACCAAAACAGAGATATAGACCAATGGAACAGAACAGAAGCATCGGAGGCAACACAACACATCTACAACCATATTATCTTTGATAAACCAGACAAAAACAGGCAATGGGGAAAGGATTCCCTATTTAATAAACCCCTTCCTGACACTTACACTAAAATTAACTCCAGATGGATTAAAGACTTAAACGTAAGACCTGACACCATAAAACCCTAGAAGAAAATCTAGGCAAAACCATTCAGGACATAGGAGTAGGCAAGGACTTCATGAACAAAACACCAAAAGCATTGGCAACAAAAGCCAAAATAGACAAATGGGACCTAATCAAACTCCACAGCTTCTGCACGGCAAAAGAAACAGTCACTAGAGTGAATCGGCAACCATCAGAATGGGAAAAATCTGCAGTTTACACATCTGACAAAGGGCTGATATCCAGAATTTACAAAGAACTCAAACAGATTTACAGGAAAAAAAAACAAGCCCATTCAAAATGGGCAAAGGATATGAACAGACACTTTACAAAACAAAGACATACATGAGGCCAACAAACATATGAAAAAGTGCTCATCATCATTGGTCATTAGAGAGATGCAAATCAAAACCACATTGAGATACCATCTCACGCCAGTTAGAATGGCGATCATTAAAAATCTGGAGACAGCAGATGCTGGAGAGGATGTGGAGAAATAGGAACACTCTTACACTGTTGGTGGGAGTGTAAATTAGTTCAACCATTGTGGAAGACAGTGTGGCGATTCCTCAGGGACCTAGAAATAGAAATTCCATTTGACCCAGCAATCCCATTACTGGGTATCTATCCAAAGGACTATAAATCGTTCTACTATAAGGACACACGAATGTTCATTGCAGCACTGTTTACAATAGCAAAGACCTGGAACCAACCCAAATGCCCAACGATGATAGACTGGACTGGGAAAATGTGGCACATATACACCATGGAATATTATGCAGCAATCAAAATGATGAGTTTGTGTCCTTTGTAGGGACATGGATGAATCTGAGAACATCATTCTCAGCAAACTGACACAAGAACAGAAAAGAAATAATACTCACTCATAGGTGGGTGAGAAGAACACATGGACACAGAGAGGTCTACTATACACTGGGGACTGTTGGGGAATGGGGAGGGACAGCGGGGCTGGGGGATAGCCTGGGGATGAATACCAAGTGTGGTGAGGGGAGGAAAGCAGCAAAGACACACATGTGTGTGTACCTATGCAACTATCTTGCACGTTCTGCACATGTACCCCCAAACCTATAATGCAATAAAAAAAAAAATATAGAAGCACACCCACAAACAACACCAATAGAGCACTCTTCAGCAACAGTCACTACAGAGCACTATACCCAACAATAAACACTATATACCACTCTACCCAACAACAGTTAATATAGAGCACAGTACTAACAACAGTCACTATAGAGAACACTACCAAACAACGTTCACTATATAGCACCTACCAAACAACAGTCACTATAGAGCATCCTACTCAGCAACCATCACTAAAAAGCATGGTACCAACAACAGTCACTATATAGAATTCTACCAAACGACAGTCACTATAGGGCATCTACCAACAACAGTCACTATAGAGCACCCTATTCAGCAACAGTCACTTTAGAGCACTCAACCCAAAAACAGTCACTATAAAGAACTCTACACAACAACAGTCATTATAGAGAACTCCACTCAACAACAGAAACCTATCTAGCACTCTACAGAACAACAGTCACTATAGAGCACTCTACCCTGCAAGAGTCTCTATAGATCACTGTACCCAACAACAGTAACTATAGTAGACCATACCCAACAACAGTCAGTATGGAGCACCCTACACAACAACAGACACTATAGAGTACATACCCAACAACAGACACTATAGAGCACTCTACAAAATAGTCACTATTGAACACTCCACCCAACCACAGTCACTATAGAGAACCCCAAACCAGCAGTCACTATAGAGCACCTACTCAACAACAGTCACTATAGAGCACCTACCAACAACAGTCAGTATACAGAACCCTACCCAACAGTCACTATAGAGCACTCTACCAACAACAGTCACTGTAGAGCACCCTACACAGCAACAGTCACTATATAGCACCTACCAACAACAGTCACTATAGAACACCACAACAACAGTCACTACAGAGTACCCTACCCAACAACAGTCACTACAGAGTACCCTACCCAACAACAGTCACTATAGAACACCACACCCAACAACAGTCACTACAGAGTACCCTACCCAACAGTCACTATAGAGCACCTACCAACAACAGTCACTACAGAGTACCCTACCCAACAACAGTCACTACAGAGCACATTAACTGAGTCACCCCACCAAACAACAGTTACTATACAGCACTCTACAAAACAACAGTCACTATAGAGCACTCCACCCAATGACAGTCACCTATAAAACACTCTACCTAAAATCATTAAGTATAGAACACCACACCCAACAACAGTCAGTATAGAAAAGATAACAAACAACAGTCACTATAGAGTAAGCTTCTTAGCAAAAGTCACTATAGAGCACTACCAAACACTATAGAGCACCTACCAACAACAGTCACTATAGAGCACTCTACAAAACAACAGTCACTATAGAGCACCTACCCAACAATCACTATGGAGCACCTAGCCAACAACAGTCACTATAGGGCACATACCTAACAACAGTCACTACAGAGTACCCTACCCAACAAGTCAGTATACAGAACCCTACCCAACAGCAGTCACTATAGAGCACTCACCAAACACACAATCCACAGTGCACACACCTCACACAGACACACACACTCCACAGTGCACACACCTCACACAGACACACACCACTCACCACAAACACACACTGCACAGTGAAAACACCTCACAAAGACACACATCACTGACCACACACACACTCCACAGTGCACACACCTCACACAGACACACACCACTCACCACAAACACACACAGACTTCACAGTGCACACACCTCACAGAAACACACATCACTCATCATACACCCACACTACACATGGCACACACCTCACAGACAGACACCACTCACCAAACACACAATCCACAGTGCAGACATTAAACAAAGACATAAGACTTACCACACACACTACAGAGTGCCCTCACCTCATGCAGAAACACACCACCCACTGCACACACAATGCAAAGTGCAGACACTCCACACAGACACACAAAACTTTCCAAACACGCTTTACACACATTCCACTGTGCATAAAACTCACACAGACACACACCACTTAATACACACACACACACACAAACACACACAGACACACACCACTCTTCACACACACACTCCACAGTGCACACACCTCACACAGACACACACCACTCACCAAACACACAATACACAGTGCAGACACCATACACACAAATACCACTTACCACACACACTACACAGTGCACTCAACTCACACAGAAACACACAACACTCCCCACACACAATCCAAAGTGCAGACACCTCACACAGACACACACACAAACACACACAGACACACACCACTTAATACACACACACACACACAGCACAACCTCACACAAACACACACTATTCACGACACACACTGTACAGTGAAGACACCTCACACAGACACACACACTCACACAACACTCACCACACACACACACACACACACACTCCACAGTACACACCTCACAGACAGACACCACTCACCAAACACACAATCCACAGTGCACACCTCACACAAACACACACACACACACATACACACACTCCACAGTACACAGATTTCACAGAGACACAGCATGCACCACACAAATTCCACAATCACAAACCACAATGCACACACATCACAGAAAAACACCAATCACCTGATGCCTTATTTACTATGCAGACATCTCACACTGTCACACACCAGTCACCACACAAACTGAACACACACAGTGCACACATTTCACACCACTCTGCATACACACTCCACAGTGCACACACCTTACACAAACACACACTGTAGAACACACACTACACAGTGCACACACCTCACACAGACACACACCAGAAAACATGCACAGAGACACCACAGTGCTCAAACCTCACACAGACACACAGCACTCACCATACACACACACTACACAGTGCACACACCTCAAACACACACTATTCACGACACACACTGTACAGTGAAGACACCTCACACAGACACAAGACTTACCACAAACACTACACAGTAAAAGCACCTCTTGCAGTCACACAACACTCACCACACACATATTCTGCAGTGCAGACACCTCACACAGGTACATGACTCACCGGAAACACACACTGCACAGTGTGCACACCTCAAAAAGACACACATCACTGACCACACACACTCTTCTCAGTGCACACGCTTCACACAGAAACACACCACTCACCACACAAACACACACAAACTGCACAGTGCACACATACAAACACACCACTCACCAAACACAATACACAGTGCAGACACCTCACACAGACACACACACACACTACACAGTGCACACACATCACACAGACACACACCACACACACACACAGTGCACACATTTCACACAGACACACACCACACACACAATCCAAAGTGCAGACACTCCACAGTGCACACACCTCACACACACACCAGTCACCACACAAACTCCACTGTGGATACACCCCACACAGACACACACCACGTAATGCACACTCACACACTCCACGTGGCACACTTCACACAGACACAAACACATCACACACTCTTTACAGTCCACACATTTCACACAGACTGACACCAACCATCACACACAAATTCCACAGTGCACACACCTCACACAGACACACCACTCACCACACACACACAATCCACATTGCACACAACTCACACAGACACACCACGCAGTCCATGGACTCCACAGTTAATCCACAGTGCACACACACACACCACACACACACACTCACACAAACACACACAAACTGCACAGTGCACACACACACACACACACACACAGTGCACACATCACACAGACACACCACACAGTTCAAGAACTCCAAACATAATACACAGTAAACACACCTCACAGACACACACACCACACACACACAGACACACACACACAGAGACACACACACTCATACTCCACACACAATCCACAGTGCACACACCTCACACAAACACACCACACACACACACACCAGAAAACATTTTCACAGAGACACACACCACACCACACAAACATCACAAACACACCACACAATGCACACACTCCATATAACAGGAATCATATGACAAATGATCCACAATGCAGACACCTCACACAGTCACACACCAGTCACCACACACACACACAACACACACTCATTGCACACTCACACAGACACACACACCACTCATGACATAGACACCACAGTGAAGACACCTCATACAAAAACATTACTGACCACACATACTACACTGTGAACACATTTAACAGAGAAACAGAACTCTCACCACACACATTCCACTGTGCACACATCACACAGACACACCACTCACCAAACACACACTCACAGTGCACACACACACACAGACACACACTGACCACACACACACCACACAGTGCACACAACACAAACAGACACACACCACACACAAACACACACACACAGACACAAACTCACACACACACCACTCACCATACACACACACTGCAAACACACCTCACAGACACACAAGATTCACCACACACACTCCACAGTGCACAAAACTCACACAGACACACACACACAACACACACTCACACACACACTCACAGTGCACACAACTCACACACACACTCACAGTGCACACACCACACAGACACACACACACACACACACTCCACAGTGCACAAATTTCACACAGACACACACACCACACAGACACACACACACATACACACACACACAGACACACACCACACACAAACACACTCCACAGTGCACACACACATGCAGACAAACATCACACAACACACACTCCACAGTGCACACACTGTACACAGAAACACACCACTCACACACACACTCACACACACACTCACAGTGCACACACCTCACACAGACACACACACTCAACACACACACACTACACAGTGCACACACCTCACACAGGCACACACCACTCACCACACACACATTTCACAGTGCAGACACCTCACACAGTCACACACCAGTCACCACACACACCACACACACTCCACAGTGCACAAATTTCACACAGACACACACACACACACAGTGCACACACCTCACAGACACACCACACACCACACACACACACACACTCACAGTGCACAAATTTCACACAGACACACACACAACACACACACACAGTGCACACACTCACAGTGCACAAATTTCACACAGACACACACACCACAGTGCACACAACTCACACACACACTCACCACACACTCCACAGTGCACAAATTTCACACAGACACACACACACACATACACACACACACATACACACACACAGTGCACACAACTCACACACACACACCACAGTGCAGACACCTCACACAGACACACACACTCAACAAACACACTCACAGTGCACACACTCACAAAGACACACACCACTGACAACACACACACCACAGTGCAGACACCTCACACAGATACACACCACCAACCATACAAACACACATAAACTGCACAGTGCACACACCACACACAAACACACACCACTCACCATACACACACACAGTGCACACCTCACACAGACACACACTCACACACACACACACCACAGTGCAGACACCTCACACAGACACACCACTCACCACACACACTACAAAGTGAACTCACCTCATGCAGACACACACACCACACACACACACTCCACAGTGCACACACTCACACAGACACACACTCACCACACACACTCTCCACTGTGCACACACCTCACACAGACACACACCACTCACTACACACACATAACACACACACACATACACACACACACAGACACACACCACACACAAACACACACCACTCACCACACACAGTCCACAGTGCACACACTCACACAGACACACCACTCACACACACACTCCACAGTGCACACACCTCACACACACACTCACACACACACACCACAGTGCAGACACCTCACACACACACACACACAGTGCACACACCACACACACTCCACAGTGCACACACCTCACAGACACACACACACATACACACACACACACTCACAATACACACACACCACACACACACACACATACACACACAACACACACTCACACACACACCACAGTGCAGACACCTCACACAGTCACACACCAGTCACCACACACACACACATAACACTCCACAGTGCACACATTTTACAGACACACACCACACACACACACACACAGTGCACACACACACACACACACATAACACTCCACAGTGCACAAATTTCACACAGACACACCACACACAAACACACACTCACAGTGCACACACACACACAGTGCACACAACTCACACACACACCACAGTGCACACACACACACACCACTCACCATACACACACACACCACACAGACACACCACTCACCATACACACACACACACACACAACACACACACTCACACACACACACACACACACACATACACACACACACACACATACACACACACACAGTGCACACACACACACACAACACACACCACAGTGCAGACACCTCACACACACACATACACACACACACACATACACACACACACAGACACACACCACACACAAACACACACCACTCACCATACACACACACACACACACATACACACACACACACACAGACACACACACACACACACAGACACACCACACACACACACATAACACACACACCACAGTGCACACACACACACACACACACTCCACAGTTCACACACCTTCCACAGACACACACACACACAACACACACTCACACACACACACAGACACACACACACAACACACACACACAACACACACACCACACACAAACACACACCACTCACCACACACACACACAGACACACACACACATACACACACACACACACACAGACACACACACACAGTGCACACACCTCACAGACACACACTCACCACACACACACAGACACACACACTCACAATACACACACACCACACACACACTCACAGTGCACAAATTTCACACAGACACACACACACACACAGTGCACACACACACACACACCACACACACACTCACACACACACCACACACACTCACAATACACACACACACAGACACACCACTCACACACACACTCACAGACACACACCACAGACACACACCACTCACCACACACACACACACAGTGCACACACAATACACACACACACATACACACACACAACACACACACACACTCACAAAGACACACACCACACAGACACACACACACACCACAGTGCACACACCACACACACACACAGACACACACACCACAAAGTAAACACACCTCACAGACACACACACTCACCACACACACTACACAGTGCACACACCACACACACACTCACCACACACAGTCCACAGTGCACACATGTGACAGACACACACCTCTGACCACAAACACACTCCACAATGCACACACTGAACATAGACACAAACCAAACATTACACTAACACACACACTGCACTGTGCACACACCTAAGACAACCACACACCACTCACAATACACACACACCACAAAGTAAACACACCTCACACAGACACACAAGATTCATCCCACACACACTCCACAGTGCACAAATTTCACACAGACACACACCACTGACCTCACTCACAGTCCACAGTGCACACACTGTACACAGAAACACACCAATTAACACAAAACACACACAAACTTCACAGCTCACACACTTCACAAAAAATTACACCACTCACCATACACACACTACACAGTGCACACACCACACACAGACAGACAATACTCACCAAACACACACTACACAGTGCCAACACCTAACAGAGACATACCACTAACCACACACACTACACAGTGCACTCATCTCACACAGACACACACCACTCACCACACCCACCCACAGACACTCCACTGTGCACACACCTCACACAGACACACACCACTCAATACACACAACACACAAACTCCACATAGTATATACATTGCACAAACTCAAAACTCACCATAGACACACTATCCACTGTGCACACACCTCAAAGAGACACACACCACTAATCATACACAAACTCCACGATGCACACACATCACACAGAGACACACCACTCAACACACACCACAGTGCACAAATTTCACACAGACACACACTCACCACACACTCCACAGTGCACACACCTCACAGGAACACACATCAATCAAGACACACACACTGTCATGCTCACAGCTCACACAAACACACACCACTTACCATGCACACACTACCCACAATGCACACACCTCACACAGACACACACCACTCAACACACACACTCCATAGTGCAGACATTTGGAACAGACACACACCACACACACTGCACACTCACAATACACTGTGCATGCATCTCACACAGACACACACCATTCATAACATGCATACTACAGTGTGCACACACCTCACACAGACACACACCACTCACACACACCACACACACCACAATGCACACACCTCACAGACACACACCACTTACCATGCACACACCTTACACGAAGACACACCATGCACTTCACACACAATCCACAGTGCACATATCTCAGACATACACCACTCAGCACACTCACACACACTCCAGTGTACACACATTTGACAAAGACAAACAGCATGCACCACACAAACTTCTCAAACACACCCCACAATGCACACACCTTACAAAGACAAACACTTATTACCTGATATTTTATCCACAATGCAGACACCTCACACTGTCACACACCAGTCACCACACACACTCAACACACACACTCAGTGCACACATTTTACATGGACACACACTACTCAGAACACACACTGCACAGTGCACACACCTCACACAAGCACACACTGTAGAACACACACACTCACACTAGACACAAAGCACTCACCATACACACACACTGCACAGTTCACACAGCTCAGACACACTACTCACAACACACACTTTACAGTAAACACACCTGTGGATTGTGTGGAGTGCATGGTGTGTCTCCACCTGTGTAAAGTTACCTCACATAGACACACTGACCACACACACTAAACAGTAAATACACCTCACACAGACACACACCACTAACACAAAAATACACACAAACTGCACAGTGCATACACATCACAAAAACACACACCACTCAACATACACACTCACTACACACTGCACACACCTCACACAGACACTCACCACTCACCAAAAGCACAATCCACTCTGCAGACACCAAACAAAGACATACCACGTACCACACACACTACACAGTGCACTCACCTCACACAGACACACACCACCCACTACACACACAATCCAAAGTGCAGACATTCCACAAAGAAACACACACCACTCACCACACACACTTTACTGTGCATACACCTCACACTGGAACACCACTTAATATACTCACTTTATACACAAACTCCACATAGAACAAACCTCTCAGACACAAAACTCACCAAACACTCTCCACATTGCACACACCTCAAACAGACACACATCACTCATCACACACACACTCCACAGTGCACACACCTCACACATAGACACAAATCACCACACACACCCTCCACAGTTTACACACTTTACACAGAGACACACAATGCACTTCACACAATCCACACACAATTCACAGTGCACACATTTTATACATACACCACTCACCACACTCACATCCACTACAGTGTACACACATTTGACAGAGACAAACAGCACACACCACACAAACTCCACAAACACACACCACAATGCACACACATCACAGACACACACTCACACATAGACACACTGACCACACACACCACACAGACACACAGCAGTCACCACACATACACACACACACAGTGCACACCTCACACAGACACACACCACTCAGAAAACACACTGAACAGTGCACACACTCACACACACACACCACACAGACACACACCACTAATGAGACACACACTTCACAGTGAAGACACCTTATAGAGAAACACTACTGACCACACACAATACACAGTAAACACACCTCAGAGAGACACAAAAAACTCACCACACACATTCCAAAGTGAAGACACTTCTCACAGGCACACCACTCACCACAAACACACACTGCACAGTGCACACACCTCACAAAGACACACACCACTGACCACACACACTCCTAGATGCACACACCACATACAGACCCACATGACAAACAACACAGACACACACACTGCACTGTGCACACACCTAACCCAAACACACAACACTCACCAAAGACACACACTACACAGTGCACACACCTCACAAAGACACACAAAATTCTCCACACACACACTCCACAGTGCACAAATTTTACACAGACACACACCACGCACTACACACACTCTCTGCAAAGTGCAAAAACCTCACACAGACACAAGTCACTCACCATACACACTTTTCACAGTGCACACAGCTCACACAGTCACCCACTACTCACGACACACACACTTTACAGTGAAGACACCTGAAACCGACATAAGATTGACCACACACACCACACAGTAAACACACCTTACACGGACAAGAAACACTCACCACACACAAATTCCACAGTGCATACACTTCTCACAGGCACACACCACTCACCAAGCACACACTCCACAGTTCATACAACTCACACAGACACACAGCAGTCACCACACACACTCCATAGTGCACACAGCTCACACACACACCACTCACGACACACACACACTTTTCACAGTGCACACACCTCACACAGACACACACACCACTCATGACACACACACTTTACAGTGAAGACACCTCAAACCGACATAAGATTGACCACACACACCACACAGTAAACACACCTTACACGGACAAAAAACACTCACCACACACAAATTCCACAGTGCATACACTTCTCACAGGCACACACCACTCACCACACACACACAGTGCACACAGCTCACACACACACTCACACACACACACACAGTGCACACCTCACACAAGCACACACTGTAGAACACACACACTCACACACACCACTCACGACACACACACACCACATTGAAGAAACCTCATACAAACAGACGAATGATCACACACACTATGCAGTAAATACATTTCACACAGACACACAACACTCACCACACACATATTCTGCAGTGCAGACACCTCACCCAGGCACATCACTAACCACAAACACACACAGCACAGTGAACACACCCCACAAAGTCACTATAGAGTACCCTACCAATAACAGTCACTAAAGAGTACTTCACCCAACAGTCACTATAGAGCACCTACCAATCAACAGTGATTATAAAATACCCTACTCAGTAACAGTCACTATAGAGCACTCCATCCCACAACAGTCACTATACAGCATCCTACAAAAATAAAACACTATAGAGCACCTACACAACCACAGTCAGTATAGAGCATCCCATCTAATAACAGTCACTATAAAACACCTACCATACAACAGTCACTATAGAGCACCCTACCAATAACAGTCACTAAAGAGTACTTCACCCAACAGTCACTATAGAGCACCTACCAATCAACAGTGATTATAAAATACACTACTCAGTAACAGTCACTATAGAGCACTCCATCCCACAACAGTCACTATACAGCATCCTACAAAAATAAAACACTATAGAGCACCTACACAACCAGTCAGTATAGAGCATCCCATCTAATAACAGTCACTATAAAACACCTACCAT
>CM038409.1:54427569-54487980 GCA_021498475.1 Saguinus midas | reverse complement strand
TTATAGAGCACTACAACAACAGTCATTATAGAGCACCTACCCAGCAACAGTCACTATAAAGCACCTACCCAACAACAGTCAGTATAGAGCACTACAACAGTCACTATAGAGCACTCACCCAACAACAGTCATAGAGCACCTACCCAGCAACAGTCAGTATAGAGCACTACAACAGTCACTATAGCACTACCCAACAGTCACTAGAGCACTCTACAACAACAGTCATTATAGAGCACCTACCAAACAGTCACTATAGAGCACTACCCAGCAACAGTCACTATAGAGCACCCACCCAACAACAGTCAGTATAGAGCACCTAACAACAGTCACTATAGCACTACCCAACAGTCACTATAGAGCACTACAACAGTCACTATAGAGCACTCCAACAACAGTCATAGAGCACCTACCAAAACAGTCACTAGAGCACTACCCAACAACAGTTACTATAGAGCACCAACAACAGTCATTATAGAGCACCTACACAACAGTCACTATAGAGCACCCAACAACAGTCTATAGAGCACTACAACAGTCACTAGAGCACTCTACCCAACAACAGTTACTATAGAGCACCCACAACAGTCACTAGAGCACCTACCCAACAACAGTAACTATAGAGCACCTACCAAAACAGTCACTATAAAGCACCTACCCAACAACAGTCAGTATAGAGCACCCACAACAGTCACTATAGAGCACCCAACAACAGTAACTATAGAGCACCCAACAACAGTCAGTATAGAGCACTACCCAGCAACAGTCACTATAGCACTACCCAACAGTCACTATAGAGCACTCTACAACAACAGTCACTATAGAGCACTCACCCAACAACAGTCTATAGAGCACTACCCAGCAACAGTCAGTATAGAGCACTCTACCCAACAGTCACTATAGAGCACTCTACCCAACAACAGTTACTATAGAGCACCCAACAACAGTAACTATAGAGCACTACAACAACAGTCAGTATAGAGCACTACCCAACAACAGTCTATAGAGCACCCAACAACAGTCTATAGAGCACTACACAACAGTCACTATAGAGCACTCTACCCAACAACAGTTACTATAGAGCACCAACAACAGTCATTATAGAGCACCTACAACAGTCACTAGAGCACTCTACACAACAGTCACTATAGAGCACCCAACAACAGTTACTATAGAGCACCTACACAACAACAGTCAGTATAGAGCACTACAACAGTCACTAGAGCACCTACACAACAGTCACTATAGAGCACTCACCCAACAACAGTCTATAGAGCACTACCCAGCAACAGTCAGTATAGAGCACCTACCCAACAACAGTCATTATAGAGCACCTACCAAACAGTCACTATAGAGCACCAACAACAGTCAGTATAGAGCACTACAACAGTCACTAGAGCACCTACAACAGTCACTATAGAGCACTCTACCCAACAACAGTTACTATAGAGCACCCACCAACAACAGTCAGTATAGAGCACTACACAACAGTCACTAGAGCACTACCCAACAACAGTTACTATAGAGCACCCAACAACAGTTACTATAGAGCACCTACAACAACAGTCATTATAGAGCACCTACACAACAACAGTCATTATAGAGCACCTACACAACAGTCACTATAGAGCACCTACCCAACAACAGTCACTATAGAGCACCCACCCAACAACAGTCACTAGAGCACTCTACACAACAACAGTCACTAGAGCACCTACCCAACAACAGTAACTATAGAGCACCTACCAACAACAGTCACTTATAGAGCACTCTAACCAGCAACAGTCACTATAGAGCACTCCACAAAACAACAGTCACTATAGAGCACCCAACCCAACAACAGTCACTGTAGAGCACATATCCAACAACAATCACTATTGACCACCTACCAAACAACATTCACTATCTAGAGCACTCTACACAACAGTCACTATAGAGCACTCCACCCAACAACAGTCAGTATAGAGCACCTACAACAGTCACTAGAGCACTCTACCCAGCAACAGTCACTATAGAGCACCCACCCAACAAAAGTCACCATAGAGCACATACCCAACAACAGTCATTATAGAGCACCTACCCAGTAACAGTCAGAATAGGGCACCTACCCAACAGCAGTCACTATAGAGCACCCACCCAACAACAGTCACTATAGAGCACTACCCAGCAACAGTCACTATAGAGCACTACCAAAACAGTCACTAGAGCACCTACCCAGCAACAGTCACTATAGAGCACCTACCCAACAGTCACTAGAGCACTACCCAACAACAGTAACTATAGAGCACTCAACAACAGTCACTAGAGCACCTACCAAACAGTCACTATAGAGCACTCTACCAACAACAGTCACTATAGAGCACCTACCCAAAACAGTCACTATAGAGCATTCTACACAACAACAGTCACTATAGAGCACTCTACCCAAAACAGTCACTATAGAGCACTGTACCCAACAACAGTCACTATAGAGCACCTACTCAACAACAGTCACTATAGAGCACTTTACCCAACAACAGTCACTATAGAGCACTCTACACAACAACAGTCACTATAGAGCACCCACCCAACAACAGTCACTATAGAGCACTCTACCAACAACAGTCACTATAGCACCTACCCAAAACAGTCACTATAGAGCACCTACCCAACAACAGTCACTATAGAGCACCTACACAACAACAGTCAGTATAGAGCACCTACCCAAAACAGTCACTATAGAGCACTACAAACAACAGTCACTATAGAGCACTCCACCCAACAACAGTCATAGAGCACTACCCAAAACAGTCACTATAGAGCACTCTACAACAACAGTCACTATAGAGCACCTACAACAGTCACTATAGAGCACTCTACCCAACAGTCACTATAGAGCACAACAACAGTCATTATAGAGCACCTACACAACAGTCACTATAGAGCACCTACACAACAACAGTCACTATAGAGCACCTACCAACAACAGTCACTATAGAGCACCCACCAACAACAGTCACTATAGAGCACCACCAACAACAGTCACTATAGAGCACTCTACACAACAGTCACTATAGAGCACTACCCAACAGTCACTAGAGCACTACCCAACAACAGTCACTATAGAGCACTACAACAACAGTCAGTATAGAGCACCTACCAACAACAGTCACTATAGAGCACCTACCCAAAACAGTCACTAGAGCACCTACCCAAAACAGTCACTAGAGCACCTACCAACAACAGTCAGTATAGAGCACTACCAACAACAGTCACTATAGAGCACTACAACAACAGTCACTATAGAGCACCTACCCAACAACAGTCACTATAGAGCACTCACCCAACAACAGTCACTATAGAGCACTCCACCCAACAACAGTCATTATAGAGCACCTACAACAACAGTCACTATAGAGCACAACAACAGTCATAGAGCACCTACAACAACAGTCATTATAGAGCACCTACCCAAAACAGTCACTATAGAGCACTACACAACAACAGTCACTATAGAGCACCCACCAACAACAGTCTATAGAGCACTACAACAACAGTCATATAGAGCACCCACAACAACAGTCACTATAGAGCACTACAACAGTCACTAGAGCACCTACACAACAGTCACTATAGAGCACTCCACCCAACAACAGTCACTATAGAGCACCTACCCAACAACAGTCACTATAGAGCACACCAACAACAGTCATTATAGAGCACCTACAACAACAGTCACTATAGAGCACCTACCAAACAGTCACTATAGAGCACCTACCCAGCAACAGTCACTATAGAGCACCTACCCAACAACAGTTACTATAGAGCACCCAACAACAGTCTATAGAGCACCTACCCAGCAACAGTCACTATAGCACCTACCCAACAACAGTCACTATAGAGCACTCACCCAACAACAGTCACTATAGAGCACCTACCCAGCAACAGTCACTATAGAGCACTCTACCCAACAACAGTCACTAGAGCACCCACCAACAACAGTCATTATAGAGCACCTACCAAAACAGTCACTATAGAGCACTACCAAAACAGTCACTATAGAGCACTCCACCCAACAACAGTCACTAGAGCACCTACAAAAACAGTCACTATAGAGCACCTACCAACAACAGTCACTATAGAGCACCTACCAACAACAGTCACTATAGAGCACCTACCCAACACAGTCACTATAGAGCACCTACAACAACAGTCACTATAGAGCACCTACCCAACAACAGTCACTATAGAGCACCTACCAAACAGTCACTATAGCACCTACCCAACAACAGTCACTATAGAGCACCTACCAAACAGTCACTAGAGCACTCTACCAACAACAGTCTATAGAGCACTACACAACAACAGTCACTATAGAGCACCTACCAACAACAGTCACTAGAGCACCTACAACAACAGTCACTATAGAGCACCTACAACAACAGTCAGTATAGAGCACTACCCAAAACAGTCACTATAGAGCACTCTACCCAACAACAGTATAGAGCACTACAACAGTCACTATAGAGCACCTACCCAAAACAGTCACTATAGAGCACCTAACAACAGTCACTATAGAGCACCCAACAACAGTCACTATAGAGCACCTACCAACAACAGTCACTATAGAGCACTCTACCCAACAACAGTCACTAGAGCACCTACCAACAACAGTCACTATAGAGCACTACCAACAACAGTCACTATAGAGCACCCAACAACAACAGTCACTATAGAGCACCCACCAACAACAGTCACTATAGAGCACTACCAACAACAGTCATTATAGAGCACCTACCAACAGTCACTATAGAGCACCCACCAACAACAGTCACTATAGAGCACCCACCCAACAACAGTCACTATAGAGCACCACCAACAACAGTCATATAGAGCACTACCCAACAACAGTCACTATAGAGCACCTACACAACAACAGTCACTATAGAGCACCTACAACAACAGTCAGTATAGAGCACTACAACAGTCACTATAGAGCACCTACCCAAAACAGTCACTATAGAGCACCTACCCAACAACAGTCACTATAGCACTCTACCCAACAGTCACTATAGAGCACTCTACAACAACAGTCACTATAGAGCACTCCACCCAACAACAGTCACTATAGAGCACCACAACAACAGTCACTATAGAGCACCTACCAACAACAGTCACTATAGAGCACCTACCCAGCAACAGTCACTATAGAGCACTACCAAAACAGTCACTATAGAGCACCTACCAACAACAGTCAGTATAGAGCACCTACCAACAACAGTCAGTATAGAGCACCTACACAACAGTCACTATAGAGCACCTACAACAGTCACTATAGAGCACTCTACAACAACAGTCATATAGAGCACCTACCAACAACAGTCACTATAGAGCACTACCCAACAACAGTCTATAGAGCACTACCCAACAACAGTCACTATAGAGCACCACCCAACAACAGTCTATAGAGCACTACCAACAACAGTCATAGAGCACCTACCCAACAGTCACTAGAGCACCTACAAAAACAGTCACTATAGAGCACCTACACAACAACAGTCACTATAGAGCACTACCAAAACAGTCACTATAGAGCACCTACCCAGCAACAGTCACTATAGAGCACCTACAACAACAGTCAGTATAGAGCACTACAACAGTCACTAGAGCACTCTACCAACAACAGTCATATAGAGCACCCACCCAACAGTCACTAGAGCACTACCAACAACAGTCACTATAGAGCACTACACAACAACAGTCACTATAGAGCACCTACCCAGCAACAGTCACTATAGAGCACCTACCCAACAACAGTCACTATAGAGCACCTACCAAAACAGTCACTATAGAGCACCTACCCAGCAACAGTCACTATAGAGCACCTACCAACAACAGTCATTATAGAGCACCTACAACAACAGTCACTATAGAGCACTCTACACAACAACAGTCACTATAGAGCACCTACCACAACAGTCACTATAGAGCACCTACCAAAACAGTCACTATAGAGCACCTACAACAACAGTCACTATAGAGCACCCACAACAACAGTCACTATAGAGCACTACAACAACAGTCACTATAGAGCACCTACCCAACAACAGTCACTATAGAGCACCTACCCAGCAACAGTCACTATAGAGCACCCAACAACAGTCACTATAGAGCACCCACCAACAACAGTCAGTATAGAGCACCTACACAACAACAGTCACTAGAGCACCTACCCAAAACAGTCACTATAGAGCACTCTACCCAGCAACAGTCACTATAGAGCACTCTACCCAGCAACAGTCACTATAGAGCACTCTACACAACAGTCACTATAGAGCACTCCAACAACAGTCACTATAGAGCACTACCAACAACAGTCACTATAGAGCACCTACCACAACAGTCACTATAGAGCACCTACAACAACAGTCACTATAGAGCACCTACCAAAACAGTCACTATAGCACCTACCCAAAACAGTCACTATAGAGCACTCCAACAACAGTCACTATAGAGCACTACAACAACAGTCAGTATAGAGCACTACAACAGTCACTAGAGCACTACCACAACAGTCACTATAGAGCACCTACCAACAACAGTCACTATAGAGCACTACAACAACAGTCACTATAGAGCACCTACCCAAAACAGTCACTAGAGCACCCACCAACAGTCACTATAGAGCACCTACCCACAACAGTCACTAGAGCACCTACAACAACAGTCACTATAGAGCACTACCCAACAACAGTCACTATAGAGCACCTACCCAACAACAGTCACTATAGAGCACTACCCAACAACAGTCACTATAGAGCACTACAACAACAGTCACTATAGAGCACTAACAACAGTCACTAGAGCACCTACAAAAACAGTCACTATAGAGCACTCTACAACAACAGTCACTATAGAGCACCTACCCAGCAACAGTCACTATAGAGCACTACCCAACAACAGTCACTATAGAGCACCTACCCAAAACAGTCACTAGAGCACCTACCCACAACAGTCACTATAGCACTACCCAACAACAGTCTATAGAGCACTCTACACAACAACAGTCATAGAGCACCTACCCAACACAGTCACTAGAGCACCCACAACAGTCACTATAGAGCACCTACCCAACAACAGTCAGTATAGAGCACCTACCAACAACAGTCTATAGAGCACCCACAACAACAGTCATTATAGAGCACCTACCCAAAACAGTCACTATAGCACCTACCCAACAACAGTCACTATAGAGCACTCAACAACAGTCACTAGAGCACTACCCAGCAACAGTCACTATAGAGCACTACCAACAACAGTCACTATAGAGCACTACCCAACAGTCACTATAGAGCACCAACAACAGTCAGTATAGAGCACCTACCAACAGTCACTATAGAGCACCTACCAAACAGTCACTATAGAGCACTACCAACAACAGTCTATAGAGCACCTACCCAACAACAGTCACTATAGAGCACTACCAACAACAGTCACTATAGAGCACCTACCCAACAGTCACTATAGAGCACTACCCAGCAACAGTCACTATAGAGCACTCTACCAACAACAGTCACTATAGAGCACCCACCCAACAACAGTCACTATAGCACCTACCCAACAACAGTCACTATAGAGCACTCTACCAACAACAGTCACTATAGAGCACCCAACAACAGTCATTATAGAGCACCTACCAAACAGTCACTATAGCACTACCCAACAACAGTCACTATAGAGCACCCAACAACAGTCAGTATAGAGCACCTACCCAAAACAGTCACTATAGAGCACCTACCCAACACAGTCACTATAGAGCACCTACCCAACAACAGTCACTATAGAGCACCTACCCAGCAACAGTCACTATAGAGCACCTACCCAGCAACAGTCACTATAAAGCACCTACCCAACAACAGTCTATAGAGCACCTACAACAACAGTCACTATAGAGCACTCTACCAACAACAGTCACTAGAGCACTACCCAGCAACAGTCACTATAGAGCACCCACAACAACAGTCACTATAGAGCACCTACCCAAAACAGTCACTATAGAGCACCTACCCAACACAGTCACTATAGAGCACCCACCAACAACAGTCACTAGAGCACCTACAACAACAGTCACTATAGAGCACTACCCAGCAACAGTCACTAGAGCACCTACCAACAACAGTCACTATAGAGCACTCCACCCAACAACAGTCACTATAGCACCTACCCAACACAGTCACTATAGAGCACTCTACAACAACAGTCACTATAGAGCACCAACAACAGTCACTATAGCACCTACCCAACAACAGTCAGTATAGAGCACTACCAACAACAGTCAGTATAGAGCACTACAACAGTCACTATAGCACCTACCCAACAACAGTCACTATAGAGCACTACAACAACAGTCACTATAGAGCACCTACCAACAACAGTCACTATAGAGCACTACCCAACAACAGTCACTAGAGCACCTACCAACAACAGTCACTATAGAGCACCTACCCAGCAACAGTCACTAGAGCACTCTACCCAACAACAGTCACTATAGCACTACCCAACAACAGTCACTATAGAGCACCCACCAACAACAGTCACTATAGAGCACCTACCAACAACAGTCACTAGAGCACTACCCAACAGTCACTATAGAGCACCACCCAACAACAGTCACTATAGAGCACCTACCCAACAACAGTCAGTATAGAGCACCTACCAACAACAGTCATTATAGAGCACCTACCCAACAGTCACTATAGAGCACTCCACCCAACAACAGTCACTATAGAGCACTCTACACAACAACAGTCACTATAGAGCACCCTACCAAACAACAGTCAGTATAGAGCACCCTATTCAACAACAGTCACTATAGAGCACCCTACCCAACAACTGTCACTATACAGCACCTACACAACAACAGTCATCATAGAGCACTTTACATAACAACAGTCACTATAGTGCACCTTGCACAACAACAGTCACTATAGAGCACTCCACCCAACAACATTTACCTATAGAGAACTCTACCCAACCACAGTCACTATAAAGCACCCCACCCAACAACAGTCTCTATAGAGCACACCCAACAACAGTCACTATAGAGCACTCTACACAACAACAGTCACTATAGAGCACTCTACACAACAACAGTCACTATAGAGCACTCACCCAACAACAGTCACTATAGAGCACCTACCACAACAGTCACTATAGAGCACCTACAACAGTCACTATAGCACTACCCAACAGTCACTATAGAGCACTCTACACAACAACAGTCACTATAGAGCACCTACCCAACAACAGTCACTATAGAGCACCTACCAACAACAGTCACTATAGAGCACCTACCCAACAACAGTCACTATAGAGCACCTACCAACAACAGTCACTATAGAGCACTCTACACAACAACAGTCACTATAGAGCACCTACCCAACAACAGTCACTATAGAGCACCTACCAACAACAGTCACTATAGAGCACCTACCCAACAACAGTCACTATAGAGCACCTACCAAACAACAGTCACTATAGAGCACTGTACCCACCAGCAGTCACTATAGAGCGCCTACCCAACAACAGTCACTATATAGCACCTACCCAACAACAGTCACTATAGAGCACTCTACACAGCAACAGTCACTATAGAGCACCCCACCCAACAACAGTCACTATAGAGCACTCTACCCAACAACAGTCACTATAGAGCACTCTACCCAACAACAGTCACTATAGAGTACATACCCAACAGTCACTATAGAGCACTGTACACAACAACAGTCAGTATAGAGCACCTACCAACAACAGTCACTATAGAGCACCTACCCAACAACAGTCATTATAGAGCACCTACCCAAAACAGTCACTATAGCACCTACCCAAAACAGTCACTATAGAGCACCCACAACAACAGTCAGTATAGAGCACCTACCCAACAAAAGTCACTTTAGAGCACTCTAAACAACAGACACTATAAAGCACTCCACCCAGCAACAGTCAGTATAGAGCACCTACCCAACAGTCACTATAGAGCACTCTACCCAACAACAGTCACTATAGAGCACCCCATTCAACAACAGTCACTATAGATCACCCTACACAGTAACAGTCACTATAAAGCAACTACCCAACAACAGTCACAATAGAGCACCTACAAAACAAGGGTCACTATAGAGTATTCTACCCAAAAATAGTCATTAGAGAGTACCTACCCAAAAACAGTCACTATAGAGCACTCTACACAGCAACAGTCAGTATAGAGCACTTCACTCAACAACAGTCAGTATAAAGCACGCTACCCAACAACAGTCACTAGAGCACCTACCCAGCAACAGTCACTATAGAGCACCTACACAACAACAGTCACTATAGAGCACCCACAACAGTCACTAGAGCACTCTACAACAACAGTCACTATAGAGCACCTACCCAGCAACAGTCACTATAGAGCACCCACAACAGTCACTAGAGCACTCTACCCAACAACAGTCACTATAGAGTACCTACCCAACAACAGTCACTATAGAGCACTCTACCCAACAACATTCAATATAGAGCACCCTACCCAGCATTAGTCAGTATAAAGCACCCTACCTCAAAAAGAGTCACTATAGAGAACCATACCCAACAACAGTCACTATGGAGTTCTCCACCCAACAACAGTCAGTATAGAGCAATTATGTAACAACAGTCACTACAGAGCACTCTACACAACTACAGTAACTATAGAGCACCCTACTCAAAAACAATCACTAGAGCACTTACGCAACAACAGTCAGTATAGAGAACTCTACCAAACTACAGTCACTATAGAGCACCTACCCAACAACAGTCACTATAGAGCAGCTGCCCAACAACAGTCACTATAGAGCACCTACCCAACAACAGTCACTACAGTGGACTCTACCCAACAACAGTCACTGTAGAATACTCTACATAACAACAGTCATTATACAGAACTCTACCCCACAACAGTCTATAGAGCACCCAACAACAGTCACTATAGAGCACTCTACCCAACAACAGTCACTATAGAGCACTACCCAACAGTCACTATAGAGCACCAACAACAGTCACTATAGAGCACCTACACAACAACAGTCACTATAGAGCACCTACCCAGCAACAGTCACTATAGAGCACCTACCAACAACAGTCACTATAGAGCACCTACCCAGCAACAGTCACTATAGAGCACCCACCCAACAACAGTCACTATAGAGCACCTACCCAGCAACAGTCACTATAGAGCACTCACCCAACAACAGTCACTATAGAGCACCTACCCAACAACAGTCAGTATAGAGCACCTACCCAGCAACAGTCACTATAGAGCACCTACCCAACAACAGTCACTATAGAGCACTCTACACAACAACAGTCACTATAGAGCACCTACCCAACAACAGTCACTATAGAGCACCCTACCCAACAACAGTCACTATAGAGCACCTACACAACAACAGTCACTATAGAGCACTCTACCCAACAACAGTCACTATAGAGCACTCCACCCAACAACAGTCACTATAGAGCACTACCCAACAGTCACTATAGAGCACTCTACCCAACAACAGTCATTATAGAGCACCTACCCAGCAACAGTCACTATAGAGCACCTACCCAACAACAGTCACTATAGAGCACCTACCCAAAACAGTCACTATAGAGCACCTACCAACAACAGTCACTATAGAGCACTCTACACAACAGTCACTATAGAGCACCCACCAACAACAGTCACTATAGAGCACCTACCCAACAGTCACTATAGAGCACTCACCCAACAACAGTCACTATAGAGCACCAACAACAGTCACTATAGAGCACTACCCAACAGTCACTATAGAGCACCTACCCAACAACAGTCTATAGAGCACCCAACAACAGTCACTATAGAGCACTACCCAACAGTCACTATAGAGCACCTACCCAGCAACAGTCACTATAGAGCACCTACCCAAAACAGTCACTATAGAGCACCTACCCACAACAGTCACTATAGAGCACTACCCAACAACAGTCACTATAGAGCACTCCACCCAACAACAGTCACTATAGAGCACTCTACCCAACAACAGTCTATAGAGCACCTACAACAACAGTCACTATAGAGCACCTACCCAACAACAGTCACTATAGAGCACCTACCCAAAACAGTCACTATAGAGCACCTACCAACAACAGTCACTATAGAGCACCTACCAACAACAGTCACTATAGAGCACCAACAACAGTCACTATAGAGCACCAACAACAGTCACTATAGAGCACTCTACCAACAACAGTCACTATAGAGCACTCTACCAACAACAGTCACTATAGAGCACCCAACAACAGTCACTAGAGCACCTACCCAGCAACAGTCACTATAGAGCACTACAACAACAGTCACTATAGAGCACCAACAACAGTCACTAGAGCACCTACCCAGCAACAGTCACTATAGAGCACCCACCCAACAACAGTCACTATAGAGCACTCTACCCAACAACAGTCACTATAGAGCACCTACAACAACAGTCACTATAGAGCACCCACCCAACAACAGTCACTATAGAGCACCTACCAACAACAGTCACTATAGAGCACCTACCCAGCAACAGTCACTGAGTGTGTGTGTGAGTGTGTGCACTGTGGAGTGTGTGTGTGAGGTGTGTGCACTGTGAGTGTGTGTGTGAGGTGTGCACTGTGGAGTGTGTGTGTGTGAGGTGTGTGCACTGTGAGTGTGTGTGTGAGTGTGTGCACTGTGAGTGTGTGTGTATGGTGAGTGCTGTGTGTCTGAGGTGTGTGCACTGTGGAGTGTGTGTGTGAGGTGTGCACTGTGGAGTGTGTGTGTGAGGTGTGCACTGTGGAGTGTGTGTGTGAGGTGTGTGCACTGTGGAGTGTGTGTGTGAGTGTGTGCACTGTGAGTGTGTGTGTGTGAGGTGTGCACTGTGGAGTGTGTGTGTGAGTGTGTGCACTGTGGAGTGTGTGTGTGAGGTGTGCACTGTGGAGTGTGTGTGTGAGGTGTGCACTGTGGAGTGTGTGTGTGAGGTGTGCACTGTGGAGTGTGTGTGTGAGGTGTGTGCACTGTGAGTGTGTGTGTGAGTGGTGTGTGTCTGTGAGGTGTGTGCACTGTGGAGTGTGTGTGTGAGTGTGTGCACTGTGAGTGTGTGTGTGAGGTGTGTGCACTGTGAGTGTGTGTGTGAGGTGTGCACTGTGGAGTGTGTGTGTGAGGTGTGTGCACTGTGGAGTGTGTGTGTGTGAGGTGTGTGCACTGTGAGTGTGTGTGTGAGTGTGTGCACTGTGAGTGTGTGTGTGTGAGGTGTGTGCACTGTGAGTGTGTGTGTGAGTGTGTGCACTGTGAGTGTGTGTGTGAGTGTGTGCACTGTGGAGTGTGTGTGTGAGGTGTGCACTGTGGAGTGTGTGTGTGAGGTGTGCACTGTGGAGTGTGTGTGTGAGGTGTGCACTGTGGAGTGTGTGTGTGTGAGTGTGTGCACTGTGGAGTGTGTGTGTGAGTGTGTGCACTGTGAGTGTGTGTGTGTGAGTGTGTGCACTGTGAGTGTGTGTGTGAGGTGTGCACTGTGGAGTGTGTGTGTGAGGTGTGCACTGTGGAGTGTGTGTGTGAGGTGTGCACTGTGGAGTGTGTGTGTGAGGTGTGTGCACTGTGGAGTGTGTGTGTGAGGTGTGCACTGTGGAGTGTGTGTGTGAGGTGTGCACTGTGGAGTGTGTGTGTGAGGTGTGTGCACTGTGAGTGTGTGTGTGAGGTGTGCACTGTGGAGTGTGTGTGTGAGGTGTGCACTGTGGAGTGTGTGTGTGAGGTGTGCACTGTGGAGTGTGTGTGGTGAGTGGTGTGTCTGTGAGGTGTGTGCACTGTGAGTGTGTGTGTGAGTGTGTGCACTGTGAGTGTGTGTGTGTGTGTGAGGTGTGCACTGTGGAGTGTGTGTGTGAGTGTGTGCACTGTGGAGTGTGTGTGTGAGGTGTGTGCACTGTGAGTGTGTGTGTGAGGTGTGCACTGTGGAGTGTGTGTGTGAGGTGTGCACTGTGGAGTGTGTGTGTGAGGTGTGTGCACTGTGAGTGTGTGTGTGAGGTGTGCACTGTGGAGTGTGTGTGTGAGGTGTGCACTGTGGAGTGTGTGTGTGAGGTGTGCACTGTGGAGTGTGTGTGTGAGGTGTGCACTGTGGAGTGTGTGTGGTGAGTGGTGTGTCTGTGTGAGGTGTGCACTGTGGAGTGTGTGTGTGGTGTGTGTCTGTGAGGTGTGTGCACTGTGAGTGTGTGTGTGAGGTGTGCACTGTGGAGTGTGTGTGTGAGTGGTGTGTCTGTGAGGTGTGTGCACTGTGAGTGTGTGTGTGTGTGTGTGAGGTGTGCACTGTGGAGTGTGTGTGTGTGTGTGTGAGGTGTGTGCATGTTTAGTGTGTGTGTGTGAGTGTGTGTGTGAGTGTGTGTGTGAGTGTGTGTGTGTGTGTGAGTGTGTGCACTGTGGAGTGTGTGTGTGGTGAGTGGTGTGTGTCTGTGTGAGGTGTGCACTGTGGAGTGTGTGTGTGTGTGTGAGTGGTGTGTCTGTGTGAGGTGTGTGCACTGTGGAGTGTGTGTGTGGTGAGTGGTGTGTGTCTGTGTGAGGTGTGTGCACTGTGAGTGTGTGTGTGAGTGTGTGCACTGTGAGTGTGTGTGTGTGTGTGTGAGTGTGTGCACTGTGGAGTGTGTGTGTGAGTAGTGTGTGTGTTTGAGGTGTGTGCACTGTTGAGTGTGTGTGTATGGTGAGTGCTGTGTGTCTGAGGTGTGTGCACTGTGGAGTCTGTGTGATGAGTGGTATTTGTCCATGTGAGGTGTGTGCATGTTTAGTGTGTGTGTGTGAGGTGTGTGCACTGTGGAGTGTGTGTGTGTGTGAGTGTGTGCACTGTGAGTGTGTGTGTTGAGTGTGTGTGTGGTGTGTGTCTGTGAGGTGTGTGCACTGTGAGTGTGTGTGTGTGAGTGTGTGCACTGTGGAGTGTGTGTGTGAGTGTGTGCACTGTGGAGTCTGTGTGATGAGTGGTATTTGTCCATGTGAGGTGTGTGCATGTTTAGTGTGTGTGTGTCCTACAGTGTGTGTTTGTGTGAGGTGTGTGCACTGTGGAGTGTGTGCTGAGTGGTGGCTGTTCATGTGAAATGTGTGCACTGAGTGTGTGTGTTGAGTGTGTGTGATGACTGGAGAGTGACAGTGTAAGGTGTCTTCATTGTGGATAAGGAGTCAGGTGATTGGTGTTTGTCTGTTTGATGTGTGCATTGTGGTGTGTGTTTGTGGAGTTTGTGTGGTGCATGCTGTGTGTCTCTGTGAGTTGTGTGTACTCTTGAGTGTGTGTGTATGGTGACTGGTGTATGTTTGAGGTGTGTGCACTGTAAATTTTGTGTTGAGTGTGTGGAGTGCATGGTGTGTCTCTTTGTAATGTTTGTGCACTGTGGAGGGTGTGTGTGAGTTGTGTGTATGTGTGAGGTGTGTGCATTGTGGAGTGTGTGTGATGAGTAGCGTGTGTCTGTGGGAGGTGTTTTCACTGTGGAGATTGTGTGTGTTGAGTTTGTGTCTGTGTGAAATTTGTGCTATGTGGAGTGTGTGCCTGAAGTGTATTAAGTGTTGTGTTTCTGTGTGAAATGTATTTACTGTGTAGTATTTGTGGTCACTCGTGTGTCTCTATGATGTTTCTTCAATGTGGATTGTGTGTGTCATAAGTGGTGTGTGTCATTGTGAGGTGGGTGCACACTGGAGTGTGTGTGGTGATTGCTGTGTGTCTGAGTTGTGTGAACTGGAGTGTGTGTGTTTGGTGAGTGGTGTGTGTCTGTGAGAAATGTCTGCTCTGTGAAGTGTTATGTGTTGGGTGAGTGGTGTGTTTGTGTGAGTTGTGTGCACTCCTTAATGTGTTAGTGGAGTGTGTCTGTGTCAAGTGTCTGCACTGTGTAGTGTGTGTGGTGAATCTTGTGTGTATGTGTGAGGTGTGTACACTGTGCAATGTGTGTGTATGGTGAGTGGTGTGTGTTTGAGTTATGTGTGCACAGTGCAGTGTGTGGGTTTGGTGTGTGGTGTGTGTCTGTTTAAAATGTCTGCACTTTGGATTTTGTGTGCACTGTGTAGTGTGTGTCACTGTGAGGTAAGTGCACTGCATACTGTGTGTTGTGAGTGGTAAGTCTGCTTTAGGTGTCTACACTGTGGACTGTGTGTTTGGTGAGTATTGTCTCACTGTGTGTTGTGTGTGCACTGTGTAGTGTGTGTATGGTGAGTGGTGTGTGTTTGTGTGAGGTGTGTGCACTGTGCAGCTTGTGTGTGTTTGTGTGGTGAGTGGTGTGTTTCTGTGTGAGGTGTGTTTACTGTGTAGTGTGTGGTCAGTCTTGTGTCTGTGTGAGGTGTCTTCAGTGTAAAGTGTGTGTGTTGTGAGTGCTGTGTGTCTGAGGTGTGTACACTGTGGAGTGTGTGTGTATGGTGAGTGCTGTGTGTCTGTGTGAGGTGTGTGCACTCTGAAGCTCTGTGCATGGTATGTGGTGTGTGTCTGTGAGAGGTGTGTGCACTGTGCACTGTGTGTGTGTCTAGCGTGTGTGTTTGTGTGATGTGTGCACTGTGGAGTGTGTGTGCTGAGTGGTGTGTATCTGTGTGAAATGTGTGCACTGAACATGTGTGTGAGTGTGTGTGGTGACTGGTGTGTGACAATGTGAGGTGTTTGCATTGTGGATAAGCTGTCAGGTGATTGGTGTTTTTCTGTGTAATATGTGTAAATTTTGGTGTGGGTTTGTGGAGTTTGTGTGGTGTGTGCTGTGTTTCTCTGTAAGGTGTGTGTTTTCTGGAGTGTGTGTGAGTGTGTGTGAGTGGTGTATGTTTGAGTTATGTGCACTGTGTTTGTGTGTGAGTGTTTTTAGTGCATGGGGTGTCCTGTGAAAGGTGTGTGCACTATGGAGTGTGTGTGGTGAGTTGTGTGTATGTGTGAGGTGTGTGCACTGTGGAGTGTGTGTGTGATGAGTGGTGTGTGTCTGAGTGAGGTGTGTGCACTGTGGAGAGTGTGTGTGTTGTTTTGTTTCAGCTATGTGGAGTTTGGGTGTGAAGTGTGTGCATTAAGTGGTGTGTGTCTGTGTGAGTTGTATGCACAGTGGAGTGTGTGTGAATTGTGTTTTGTGAGTGTGTGTTTGTGTGTGAGTGTGTGCACTGTGGAGTGTGTGTGTATGGTGAGTGGTGTGTTTCTGTGTGAGGTGTGTACACTGTGCAGTGTGTGTTTGTGTAAGGTGTGCACTGTGTGTGTGTGTGTGTGCACTGTGAGTGTGTGTGTGTGAGTGTGTGTGTGTGGTGTGTGCTGTGTTTCTCTGTAAGGTGTGTGCACTATGGAGTGTGTGTGTGTGTTTGTGTAAGGTGTGTGCACTGTGCAGTTTTTGTGTGTTTGTGTGGAGAGTGATGTAATTTTGCATGATATGTGTGAACTGTGGAGTGTGTGTGGTCAGTGGTGTGTGTCTTTGTGAGTTGTGTTCACTGTGCATTGTGTATTTGTGGTGAGTGTTGTGCCTGTGTAAGGTGTCTGCATGGCACAATGTGTGTGTGTGTTGTGTGCCTGTGTTTCTGTTGTTGGGTGAAGTGCTCCATAGTGACTGTTGTTTGGTATGTGCCCTATTGTGACTGTTGTTGGCTAGGTGCTCTATAGTGACTGCTGTTGCATAGGTTCTTTTTAGTAAGTGTTGTTCAGTCGTGTGCTCTATAGTAACTGTTCTTGGGTAAGGTGCTCTAATAATGACTGTTGTTGGGCAGAGTGCTCTATAGTGACTTTTGCTGAGTAGGGTGCTTTATGGTGACTGTTGTTTGGTAGCTTCTCTATACTGACTGTTGTTGGGTGTGGTGCTCTATACTGAATGTTTTTGGGTAGAGTGCTTTAGAGGTGACTGTTGTTGGGTGCAGTGCTCTATAGTGACTGTTGTTGGGTGGAGCACTCTATAGTGACTGTGGTTGTGTACAGTGCTCTGTAGTGACTGTTGTTGAACATAGTGCTCTACAGTGACGATTGTTGGGGAGGTTGCTCTATACTGACTTTTCTTTGGTAAGTCATCTATAGTGACTCTTTTTGGGCAGAGTGCTCTATAGTGACTGTTTTTGGGTAGTGTGCTTTATAGTGACTGTTGCTGGGTAGGGTGCTCTATATTGACTGTTGTTGGGTAGGGTGCTCTATAGTGACTGTTGTTGGGTAGGGTGCTCTATAGTGACTGTTGTTGGGTGGAGTGCTTTATAGTGACTATTTTGTAGAGTGCTCTATAGTGTCTGTTTTTTGGTGGGGTGCTCAATACTGACTGTTGCTGGGTAGGGTGCTCTATATTGACTGCTTTTGTGTAAAGTGCTCTAGATAATGACGGTTTTGGGGTAGGTTCTCTATTGTAATTGTTGTTTTGTAGGATGCTCTAGAGCGACTGTTGTTGAGTAAGTGCTCTATTGTGACTGCTGTTGTGTGGGGTTCTCTATAGTGACTGTTGTTTGGTGGAGTGTTCTATAGTGACTATTTTATAGAGTGCTCTATAGTGACTGTTGTTTGGTAGGTATCTATAGTGTCTGTTGTTGTGTAGGGTGCTCTATACTGACTGTTGCTGGGTAGGGTCCTCTATAGTGACTGTTGTTGGGTACAGTGCTCTATAGAGACTCTTGCTGGGTAGAGTGCTCTATAGTGACTGTTGTTGTGTAGAGTGATTGACAGGTTTCTGTTGTTGGGTGGAGTTCTCAATAATGACTGTTGTTTGGTATGTGCCCTATTGTGACTGTTGTTGGCTAGGTGCTCTATAGTGACTGCTGTTGCATAGGTTCTTTTTAGTAAGTGTTGTTCAGTCGTGTGCCCTATAGTAACTGTTCTTGGGTAAGGTGCTCTAATAATGACTGTTGTTGGGCAGAGTGCTCTATAGTGACTTTTGCTGAGTAGGGTGCTTTATGGTGACTGTTGTTTGGTAGCTTCTCTATACTGACTGTTGTTGGGTGTGGTGCTCTATACTGAATGTTTTTGGGTAGAGTGCTTTAAAGGTGACTGTTGTTGGGTGCAGTGCTCTATAGTGACTGTTGTTGGGTGGAGCACTCTATAGTGACTGTGGTTGTGTACAGTGCTCTGTAGTGACTGTTGTTCAACATAGTGCTCTACAGTGACGGTTGTCAGGGAGGTTGCTCTATAAGGACTTTTTTTGGTAAGTCATCTATAGTGACTCTTGTTGGGCAGAGTGCTCTATAGTGACTGTTGCTGGGAATGTGCTGTACAGTGACTGTTGTTGGTTAAGTGGCTCTATAGTAACTGTTGTTCGGTAGTGTGCTCTATAGTGACTGTGCTTGGTTGGAGTGCTCTATAGTGTCTGTTTTTTGGTGGGGTGCTCTATAGTGACTATTTTGTAGAGTGCTCTATAGTGACTGTTGTTGGTAGTGCTCTATATTGACTGCTTTTGTGTAAAGTGCTCTAGATAATGACGGTTTTGAGGTAGATTCTCTATTGTAATTGTTGTTTTGTAGGATGCTCTAGAGCGACTGCTGTTGAGTAAGTGCTCTATTGACTGCTGTTGTGTGGGGTTCTCTATAGTGACTGTTGTTTTGTGGAGTGTTCTATAGTGACTATTTTGTAGAGTGCTCTATAGTGACTGTTGTTTGGTAGGTATCTATACTGTCTGTTGTTGTGTGGGGTGCTCCATACTGATTGTTGCTGGGTAGGGTCCTCTATAGTGACTGTTGTTGGGTACAGTGCTCTATAGAGACTCTTGCTGGGTAGAGTGCTCTATAGTGACTGTTGTTGTGTAGAGTGATTGACAGGTTTCTGTTGTTGGGTGGAGTTCTTAATAATGACTGTTGTGTAGAGTGCTCTATAGTGACTGTTTTTGGGTAGAGTGCTTTATAGTGACTGTTGCTGTGTAGGGTGCTCTATAGTGACTGTTGTTTGGGAGGTGCTCTATAGTGACTGTTGTTTGGTAGAATTCTATATAGATACTTTTGTTGGTACCGTGCTCTATACTGACTGTTGCTGAGTAGGATGCTCAATAGTGACTGTTGTTCAGTAGGTGCTATATAGTGAATGTTGTTTGGTAAAGTTCATCATAGTGACTGTTGTTGGTATCGTTCTCTATATTAACTGTTGTTGGGTAGAGTGCTCTATAGTGACTGTTGTTGGGTAGGTGCTCTATAGTCACTGTTGTGTAGATGCTCTATAGTGATTATTTATGGTAAGTTCTTTATAGTGACTATTTATGGGTAGGTGCTTTATAGTGACTGTTGTTTGTTATGTTGCTTTGTTATGACTCTTATTGTGTAGGAAGCTCTAAAGTTACTGTTGTGGTTTAGGTGCTCTATGGTGACTGTTGTTTGGTGTGGTGCTCTATACTGTCTGTTGTTGGGTAGAGTGCTCTATAGGTGACTGTTGTTGGGTGGAGTGCTTTATAGTGACTGTTGTTGTGTAGAGTGCTCTATAGTGACTGTTGTTGGGTACATTGCTGTATAATGACGGTTGTTATGTAGAGTGCTCTATAGTGACTGTTCTTGGGTAGGTGCTATATAGTGACTTCTGTTTTGTAGGTGCTCTATAGTGACTGTTATTCGGTAGGTGCTCCATACTGACTGTTTTTGCATAGAAAACTCTATAGTGATTGTTCTTAATAGGGTGCTCTATAGTGACTGTTGCTGGGTTGGGTGCAGTATAGTGACTGCTGCTGGGTAGGGTGCTCTATTGTCACTGTGGTTGGATGGGGTGTTCTATAGTGACTGTTGCTGGGTATAGTGCTCTATAGTGACAGTTGTTGGGTAGGTTCTCTATAATAATTGTTGTTGTGTCAGGTGCTATATACTGATTTTTGTTAAGTAGGTGCTCTATAGTGACTGTTGTTGAGTAGGTTGCTCTATAGTGACTGTTGTTGGCTGGAGTGCTGTATATTGACTGTTGTTGGGTAGGGTGTTCTACAGTAAGTGTTGTTGGGTAGCATGCTCTATAGTGACTGTTTTTGGTAGGGTGCTCTATATTGACTGTTCTTGGGTAGAGAGCTCTATAATGTGTGTTGCCTGGTAAGGTGCTCTATAGTGACTTTTGTTGGCTGAAGTGTTCTCTATTGACTGTTTTTGGGTGAGTGCTTTATAGTGGCTGTTGTTGTGTAGAGTTCTCCATAGTGACTTTTATTGGGTAGAAAACTCTGTAGTGACTGTTGTTGGGTAGGTGCTCTTTAGTGACTGTTTTTGGGTAGGTTCTCTATAATGACAGTTGTTGGCTGGAGTGCTCTATATTGACTGTTGTTGGGGAGGGTACTCTATAGTGAAAATTTCTGGGTAGAGTGCTCTGTAGTGACTGTTGCTGAGTAGAGGCTCTACAGTGATAGTTGTTGGGTAGGTGATCTATAGTGACTGTTGTTGGGTAGGGTGCTCTATACTGACTGTTGTTGGGTAGGTGCTCTATACTGACTGTTGTTGGATAGGGTGCTCTATAATGATTATTTTTGGCTTGAGTGCTGTATATTGACTATTGTTGGGCAGGGTGCTCTATAGAGATTATTGTTGGGTATTGTGCTCTGTACTGACTGTTGTTGTTTAGGCTGCTGTATAGTGACTGCTGTTGGGTAGAATGCTGTGTAGTGACAGCTTCTGGGTGGGGTGCTCTACAGTTAATTTTGTTTGGTAGAGGGCTCTATAGTGACTGTTGCTGGGTAGGGTGCTCTATAGTGACTGTTTTCGGGTAGTGTGCTCTATTGTGACTGCTGCTGGGTAGGGTGCTTTATACTGACTGTTTTTGGGTGGTGTTCTCTATAGTGACTGTTTCTTGTTTGGGTGCTCTATAGTGACTGTTGTTGGCTAGAGTTCTCTATAGGTCACTGTTGATGAGTGGAGTGTTCTATACTGACTGTTGTCTGGAATGCTCTATACTGACTTGTTAAGTAGAGTGCTCTATACTGATTGTTGTTGGGTAGAGTGCTCTATACTGATTGTTGTTGGGAAGGTGATCTAAACTGACTGTTGTTGGGCACGGTGCTCTAAAGTGACTCTTATTGGGTATGGTGCTCCATAGTCACCCTTGTTGAGTAGAGTGCTCTATATTAACTGTTTTTGAGTATGTGCTTTATAGTGACTGTTGTTGGTGGAGTGCTCTAAAGAGTGACTGCTGTTGGGTAGGTGCTCTATACTGATTATTTTTGGGTAGGGTGCTCTATAGTGACTGTTGTTGGGTAGCTGCTTTATACTGACTGTTGTTGGGTATCATGCTCTATAGTGACTGTTGTTGAGTACGGTGCTCTATAGTGACTGTTGTTGGGTAGAGTGCTCTATAGTGACTGTTTTTAGGTAGGTGCTCTATAGTGACTGTTGTCGGATGGAGTGCTCTATAGTGACTGTTGTTGGGTAGGTGCTCTATACTGACTGTTGTTGAGTAGGGTGCTCTATAGTGACTGTTGTTTTGTAGAGTGCTCTATAGTGACTGTCACTGGTTAGAGAGCTCTAGATAGTAACTGTTGTTGTGTAAAGTGCTCTATAGTGACTGTTGGGTAGAGTGCTTTACAGGGAGGGTTGTTGTGTAGAGTTCTGTACAGTGACTGTTGTTGGGTAGGCGCTCTGCAGTGACTGTTGTTGAGTAGGGTGCTCTACAGTGCCTGTTGTTGCGTATCATGCTCTATACTGACTGCTGTTGGGTAGGATGCTCTATAGTGACTATTGTTGTGTAGAGTGCTCTATAGTGACTGTTGTTTGGTAAGGTGCTCTATAGTGACTATTGTTGGGTACAGTGCTTTATACTGACTGTTCTGGGGTAGGGTGCTCTATAGTGACTGTTGCTGGATAGAGTGCTCTATAGTGACTGCTTTTGGGTATAGAGCTCTCTAGTGACTGCTGTTGTGTAGGTGCTTTATAGTGACTTTGTTGAATAGTGTGCTCTATAGTAACTGTTGTTGGGTACGGTGTTCTATAGTGATTGTTGTTGGTAGAGTTCTGTATAGTGACTGTTGTTGGTAGGTGCTCTATAGTGATTGTTGTTGAATAGGTGCTCCCCATTGACTGTTCTTGAATAGGTGCTCTATAGTGACTGCTGTTGTGGATATACTTTATAATGACTCTTGTTGAGTATGGTGCTCTATAGTGACTGTTGTTGTTATGGTGCTTTATAGTGATTGTTGTTGGTAGGCTGCTCTATCATGACAGTTGTTGCGTATGGTGCTCTATAGTGACTGTTGCTGTGTAGGGTGCTCTATAGTGACTGTTGTTGGGTGGAGTGTTCTATAGTGACTATTGTTGTGTAGAGTGCTCTATAGTGACTGTTGGGTAGGTGCTCTATAGTGACTGTTGTTGGGTATGGTGTTCTATAGTGACTCTTGTTGGGTGGAGTTCTCCATAGTGACTGTGGTTGGGTAGGTGCTTTACAGTGACTGTTGTTGTGTAGGGTGCACTATACTGACTGTTGTTGGGCAGGGTGCTTCATAGGGACTGTTGCTGGGTGGAGTGCTCTGTAGTGACTATTGTTTTATATAGTGCTCTATAGTGACTGTTGCTTGGTAGGGTGCTCTATAGTAACTGTTGGTGTGTAGGGTGCTCTGCACTGACTGTTTTTGGGTAAGGTGCTTTATACTGACTGTTGTTGGGTATGGTGTTCTATAGTGACTGTTTTTGGGTTGGTGCTCTATAGTGACTATTGCTGGGTAGGGTGCTCTGTACTGACTGTTGTTGGGTGCAGTGCCTTATAAGTGAGTGTTGTTGGGTGGAGTGCTCTATAGTGACTTTTGTTTTGCAGAGTGTGCTATAGTGACTGTTGTTGAATACATGCTTTATACTGAGTGTTGTTGTGTAGGGAGCACTATAGTGTCTGTTGTTGGGTAAGTATTTTATAGTACCCTACTCAACAACAGTCACTATAAAGCACTCTTTACAACAAAAGTCACTATAGAGCACTCTACCCAGCAACAGTCACTATAGAGTACCTCCCCAGCAACAGTCACTATAGAGCACTCTACTCAGCAACAGTCTGTATAAAGCACGCCACACAAAAACTGTCAGTATAAAGCATCCTACCAAGTAACAGTCACTATAGAGCACTCTTTACAACAAAAGTCACTATAGAGTAATCCACCTATCAAGAGTCACTATAGAGCACCTACCTAACAACAGTCAATGTAGAGCACCCCACCCAACAACTCTCATTATGGAGCATATGCCCAACATCAGTCACTATAGAGCACCCTAACCAGCAACAGTCACTATAGAGCACTCTACCCAACAACAGTCACAATAGAGCACCTTAACAGAAACAGTCACTATGCAGCACCTATCCAAAAACAGTCACTATAAAGCACCCTACCCAGCAACAGTCCCAATAAAGCACCTATCCACCAACAGTCAGTATAGAGCACCCAAACCAGCAGCAGTTTTATAAAGTGCTGTACCAGTAACAGTCACTATAGAGAACCCCACCAACAACAGTCAGTATAGAGCACCCTACCAAGCAACAGTCATTATACAGCACCTTACCAACCACCAGTCACTATAGAGCACCCTACCCACAAGAGTCACTATAGAGCACTCTACCCATCAATCATCATTATAGAGCACCATACCCAACAATAGTCACTGCAGAGAACCCTACCCAGCAACAGTCACTATAAAGCACTCCACCCAACAACAGTCACCTACAGAGCACTCTACACAACAACAGTTACTATAGATCATTCCACCCAACAAGTCTCCATAGACCATCTACCCCAAAACAGTAACTATAGAGAACTCTACCCAGCAACAGTAACTATAGATCACGATACCCAACATCAGTCACTAGAGAGCTCTCTACCCAGCAACAGTCACTACAGAGAACTCTACCCCAAAACAGTCACTATAGAGCACCATACCCAACAGCCAGTATAGATAACCAAACCCAATAACAGTCACTATGTACCATGTATGCATCATCAGTCACTATACAGCACTCTACCTAGCAATGCTTGCTATAGAACACTCCATCCACAACAGTCACTATAGAGCACCATGCACAGCAACAGTCACTAAAGAGCACCTAACCAGCAACCATCACTATAGAGCACCTACCTTACAACAGTCACTATAGAGCACCTACCCAACAACAGTCACTATAGAGCACCCTCCCCAGCAACAGTCACTATAGAACACCCTACCCAGCAACAGTCACTATAGAGCACTCTACTCAACAACAGTCAATATAGAGCACTTCACCCAACAGCAGTCTCTATAGAGCACCATACCCAACAACTGTCACAATAAAGCATCTACCCAACAACAGTCAGCATAGAGCACCTAGGCAACAGCAGTCACTATAGAGCACCTAAGCAGCCACAGTCACTATAGAGACCGTACTCAACAACAGTCAACATAGAGCACTCTACCCAGCAACCGTCACTATACAGCACCTCACCCACAACAGTCACTGTAAAGCATTCCACACAGCAAGAGTCACTATAGAGCACCTAACCAACAACAGTCACTATAGTGCACTCAACCTAACAACAGTTACTATAGAGCACCATACCCGAAAACAGTCACTATTGAGCAGTCTACACAACAACAGTCACTATAGAGAACTCTACCCAATAACAATCATCTATAGAGCACTCCACTTAACAGCAGTCACTATAGTGCACTCTACCCAACAACAGTTACTATAGAGCACTGATCCAACAACAGTCACTATGAGCAGCCTACCAAACAACAGTCACTATAGAACACCTACACAAAAGTCACTGTAGAGAACCTACCCAACAGTCACTATAGAGCACCCACTCAAAAACAGTCACTATAGAACACCCTAACCAGCAACTGTCACTATAGAGCAGCCGACCAACAACAGTTAATATAAAGCAACCTACCAAGCATCAGTCACTATACACCACGCTACCCAACAACAGTCAGTATATAGCACCCTACCAACAACAGTCACTATAGAGAACCTACCCAGATAATTTAACTACAGAGCACCTACTCAACAACAGTAATTATAAAAAACCCTACCAACAACAGTCACTATAGAGTTTTCCACCCAACAAAGGTCAGTATAGAGCCTCTACTCAGAAACAGTCACTATAGAGCACTCTACCCAACAACATTCAGTATAGAGCACTCTATCCAACAAGTCACTATAAAGAACCCTATGCAAAAACAGTCATTATAGATCACCCTTTCCAACAACAGTCACTATAGAGCACCACACTCAACAACAGTCACTATAGAGTACCTACCAACAACAGTCACCCTACAGCACTCCACCCAGCAACAGGCAGTATAGATCAATCCACCCAACAATAGTCACTATAGAGCACACAATCCAGCAACCGTCACTATAGAGCACCTACACAACAACAGATGCCATAGAGCACCCACACAACAACAGACCCTATAGAGCACCCCACCCAGCAACAGTCACTATAAAACACCTATTCAACATCAGTCACTATGTGCAGCCTTCCCAACAAAAGTCACTAGCACCTACCCAACAACTGTCACTATTGAGCACCATACCCAAGAACAGTCACTATGGAGCTCTTTACCCAAAATAGTCACTACAGAGCACTCTACCCAACAACAGTCACTATAGAGCACTCTACCAAACAAGAGTCACTATAGAGCACTCTATCCAAATACAGTCATTATAGATCACCCTGCCAAACAATAGTCACTATAGAGCACCACACTCAACAACAGTCACTATAGAATACCTACAAAACAACAGTCACTTTAAAGCTCTTCACCCAGCAACAGGCAGTATAGATCAATCCACCCAACAATAGTCACTATAGAGCACACAATCCAGCAACCGTCACAATAGAGCACCTACACAACAACAGATGCCATAGAGCACCCACACAACAACAGACCCTATAGGGCACCCCACCCAAAACAGTCACTATAGAACACCTATTCAACATCAGTCACTATGTGCAGCCTTCCCAACAAAAGTCACTAGCACCTACCCAACAACGGTCACTATAGAGCACCATACCCAAGAACAGTCACTATGGAGCTCTTTACCCAAAATAGTCACTACAGAGCACTCTACCCAACAACAGTCACTATAGAGCACTCTACCAAACAAGAGTCACTATAGAGCACTCTATCCAAATACAGTCATTATAGATCACCCTGCCAAACAATAGTCACTATAGAGCACCACACTCAACAACAGTCACTATAGAATACCTACAAAACAACAGTCACTTTAAAGCTCTTCACCCAGCAATGGTCAGTATAGAGCAATCCACCCAGCAACAGTCACTATACAGCACACTATTAAGCAACAGTAACTATAGAGCACCCACACAACAACAGACCCTATAAGGCACCCTACCCAAAAACAGTCAGTATAGAGCAAATACCCAAAAACAGTCATTTTGAAGCACCTTACCCAAAAGCAATTGCTATAAATAACCTACCCAACAACAGTCAGTATAGGGCATGCTAAGCAAAAACAGTCACTATAGAGCCCTATACACAATAGTCACTATGAAACACTCCCCCCAACAATAGTCACTATAGAGCACTTTACCCAAAAACAGTCACTATTGAGCACCCAACCCAAAGTCAGTCACTACAGAGCACACTACAAAAAAACAGTTACTACAATGTACCCTCCTCAACAACAGTCAGTATAGAATACCTACTCCACAACAGTCTCTATAGAGGCCTCTACCCAACAACAGTCACTGTAGAGCACTCTTCTGAAGAACAGTCACTATAGAGCACCCTACCCATTCACAGTCACTGTAGAGCACTCTACACAACAACAGTCACTATACAGTATCATACCCATAAAGAGTCACTATACAGCACCAACCAACAGGCACTATAAAGGACTTACCCAACAATAGTCACTAAACAGCACCCTACCCAGCAACAGTCACTATAGAGCACTTTACCCAACAACAGTCACTATAGAGCACCTACCCAACAGTCACTATAGAGCAGTCTATCCAGCAGCAGTCACTATAAAGCACCCTACCCAGCAAAAGTCACTATAGAGCACCTACCAAGTAACAGTCACTATAGAGCACTACCAACAGTCACTATAGAGTACCTACCAAACAACAGTCAGTATAGAGCACCTACCCAACAACAGTTACTATAGAGCACCACACTCAACAACAGTCACTGTAGAGCACTCTATCCAACAAGTCACTATAGAGCACTACCCAACAACAGTCACTGTAGAGCACTCTTCTGAAGAACAGTCACTATAGAGCACCTACCTAACAACAGTCAATGTAGAGCACCCCACCCAACAACTATCATTATGGAGCATATGCCCAACATCAGTCACTATAGAGCACCCTAACCAGCAACAGTCAGTATAGAGCACTCTACCCAAAAACAGTCACAATAGAGCACCTTAACAGAAACAGTCACTATGCAGCACCTATCCAAAAACAGTCACTATAAAGCACCCTACCAGCAACAGTCACTATAAAGCACCTATTCAAAACTAGTAATAACTGAGCACCTACTCAACAACAGTCACTATAGAGCACCCTACACAAAACAGTCACTATAGGGAACCCTACACAACAACAGTCACTATAGAGCACCCCACCCAACAACAGTAACTATAGAGGACTTACAAAACCACAGTCACTATAGAGCAGTCTATCCAGCAGCAGTCAGTATAGAGCACTTCTCCCAACAACACTCACTATAGAGCACATTATCCAGCAGCTGTTACTACAGAACACCCTACCCAGCAACATTCACTATAGAGCACTCTACCAAGCAACAGTCACTAGAGAGCACACTATCCGGCAGCAGTCACGAAAGAGCACCCTACCTAACAACAGTGACCATTGAGCACTCAAAAAAACATCAGTCAGTATAGAGCCCTTTATCCAACAACAGTTACTATAGAATACTCTACCAAACAACAGTGACTAAAAAGCACCCCACCCAACAACAGTCACTATACAGCACTCTACTTAGCAAGAGTCACTATAAATCACCCTTCCAAACAACAGTCAGTTTAGAGCCCTCTACCCAACAACTGTCACTAGAAAGCACCCTACCTAGCAACAGTCACTATAGAGCACCCTACTCAGCAACAGTCACTATAGAGCACCTACTCAACAACAGTCACTATAGAGCATCCTACCCAACAACAGTCACTATAGAGCACCTACCCAACAACAGTCAGTATAGAGCACCTACCCAAGAACAGTCACTTTAAACAAGGTGCTCAACAAAAATCACTATAGAGCACCTATCCAACAATAATCAATATAGAGTACTATCCCCAAAAACAATTACTATAGAACACCTACCCAACCACAGTCACAATACAGCACCCTACCCAATAAAAGTAAGTATAGAGCACTGTATTCAAAACAGTCACTATATAGCAGCCTATCAAACAAGTTACTGTAGAACCCTCTACCCAACAACAGTCACTATAGAGCACTCTACACAACAGTCACTATAGAGCATTCTACCTAAGAACAGTCAGTATAGAGCACTCTTTTCAAACACAGAATTTTTTACCAAACAACAGTCACTGTAGAGCACTCTTGTCAACATCAGTCACTGTACAGCACTATACCCAACAACAGTCACTATAAATTACTTCACTCAGCAACAGTCAGTATTGAGCACCCTCCCAGCAAAGTCACTATAGAGCATTTTATTTAAAAACACACAGTATAAAGCATCCTACCAGCAGTCAATATAAAGCATCCCACCTAACAACAGTCACTATAGAGCTTCTACTCAACTACAGTCACTATAGAGCACCCTACACAAAACAGTCACTATAGGGAACCCTACACAACAACAGTCACTTTAGAGCACCCCACCCAACAACAGTAACTATAGAGGACCTACAAAACCACAGTCACTATAGAGCACTCTACCCATTGACAGTTCCTATAAAGTACCACATCCAAAAACAGTCACTATGAGCACCCTACCCAACAGTCATTACAGAGCACCTACCCAACAACAGTCAATGTAGAGCACCTACCCAACAACAGTCAATATAGAGCACCTACCCAACAACAGTTACTATAGATCATTCCACCCAACAATAGTCACTATAGAGCTTCTACTCAACTACAGTCACTATAGAGCACTCTACCCAACAGTCACTATAGAGCTTCTACTCAACTACAGTCACTATAGAGCACCTACCAACAACAGTCACTGTAGAGCACTCTACCAAACAAGAGTCACTGTAGAGCACTCTTGTCAACATCAGTCACTATAGAGCCCTATACACAATAGTCACTATAGAGCACTCTACACAACAGTTACTATAGAGCACTCTACACAACAGTCACTATAGTGCACTCTACCCAACAGTCACTATAGTGCACTCTACCCAACAGTCACTATAAATTACTTCACTCAGCAACAGTCACTGTAGAGCACTCTACACAACAGTCACTGTAGAGCACTCTACCCAGCAACCGTCACTATACAGCACCTACCCAACAACAGTCATTATAGATCACCCTTTCCAACAACAGTCAGTATAGAGCAATCCACCCAGCAACAGTCACTATAGAGCACTCTATCCAACAAGTCACTATAGAGCTTCTACTCAACTACAGTCACTATAGAGCACTCCACTTAACAACAGTCACTATAGAGTACCTACCAACAACAGTCATTATAGATCACCCTTTCCAACAACAGTCACTGTAAAGCATTCCACACAGCAAGAGTCACTATAGAGCTTCTACTCAACTACAGTCACTATAGAGCACCTACCTTACAACAGTCACTATAGAGAAGCCGACCAACAACAGTTACTATAGAGCACCTAACCAGCAACAGTCACTGTAGAGCACTCTACACAACAGTCACTATAGAGCACCTACACAGTAACAGTCACTATAAATTACTTCACTCAGCAACAGTCACTGTAGAGCACTCTTGTCAACATCAGTCACTATACAGCACCTACCCAACAACAGTCACTATAGAGCACTCTATGCAACAAGTCACTATAGAGCCCTCTACCCAAGTCAGTTTAGAGCACTCCACTTAACAACAGTCACTATAGAGCACTCTACACAACAGTTACTATAGAGCACCACACTCAACAACAGTAATTATAAAAACCCTACCCAACAACAGTCAATATAGAGCACCTACACAGTAACAGTCACTATGAGCAGCCTTCCAAACAACAGTCAGTATAGAGCACCTAACCAGCAACTGTCACTATAGAGAACCTACCCAACAACATTCAGTATAGAGCACTCTACACAACAGTCACTGTAGAGCACTCTTGTCAACATCAGTCACTATAGAGCACTCTACCCAACAACATTCAGTATAGAGCACTCTACACAACAGTCACTGTAGAGCACTCTACCCAGCAACAGTCACTATAGAGCTTCTACTCAACTACAGTCACTATAGTGCACTCTACCCAACAACAGTCACTGTAGAGCACTCTACCAAACAAGAGTCACTATAGAGCACTCTACCCAACAACATTCAGTATAGAGCACTCTTCTGAAGAACAGTCACTATACACCACGCTACCCAACAACAGTTACTATAGAGCACCGATCCAACAACAGTCACTATAGAGCACTCTTTCAAACGTCAGTCAGTATAGAGCACCTACAAAGTAACAGTCACTATAGTGCACTCAACCTAAAAACAGTTACTATAGAGCACCCTACCTAACAACAGTCACTATAGAGCACCCTACCAACAACAGTCACTTTAAAGCTCTTCACCCAGCAATGGTCAGTATAGAGCCCTTTATCCAACAACAGTCATTATAGATCACCCTTTCCAACAACAGTCACTGTAGAGCACTCTACCCAACAACAGTTACTATAGAGTTTTCCACCCAACAAAGGTCAGTATAGAGCACCTAAGTGTGTACTGTGTAGCTTTTAGGTTTTGCCTCCAGGTGGCTTTAACTTATCCATTGTACTTCCAGGGTTTGTGCACCCATTTTCTTGGAGGGTGGAAATGGCCCATATGTGAGCAAAACAGAAGCTGTGCTCTAGTGTATAGAGTTTATACTCCACCCCTGGGTAGTGACGGGGGTTTCACCTTGAATGGGGGATTATGAACAGGTTCGCTTTTTAGTTGACCAAGGAGGTACAGTGTGGGTCTTTAATTCGTATAAAAGTGCAGGTGCTGTCCATTTATATCACCATCATAATCTTGGTGGGCATTTCTCTACCAGGCGTAGACTACGGTTTTTAAATCCAAAACACAGGTGGTGTCATTCGCTATAGTCATATGCCGCTTTCAAAACTCACAATATAATCCTCTACCAAAGTCTGTTTGAGGTGTGCTTTTATCCAACTTTTGGCACCACGCTTTACTTTTTTTTGGTAGAACTTTAATAGCACTATACCCCAACTAGGTTCTTGAATCATTTGAATCTAATAGCGGGTAACGTCTATAGTGACTGTTGTTGGGTAGGGTGCTCTATGACTGTTGTTGGTAGGTGCTCTATAGTGACTGTTGTTGGTAGTGCTCTATACTGACTGTTGTTGGTAGGTGCTCTATACTGACTGTTGTTGGTAGGTGCTCTATACTGACTGTTGTTGGTAGGTGCTCTATAGTGACTGTTGTTGGTAGGTGCTCTATACTGACTGTTGTTGGTAGGTGCTCTATAGTGACTGTTGTTGGGTAGGTGCTCTATAGTGACTGTTGTTGGTAGGTGCTCTATACTGACTGTTGTTGGTAGGTGCTCTATAGTGACTGTTGTTGGTAGGTGCTCTATACTGACTGTTGTTGGGTAGGTGCTCTATAGTGACTGTTGTTGGGTAGGTGCTCTATAGTGACTGTTGTTGGTAGGTGCTCTATAGTGACTGTTGTTGGTAGGTGCTCTATAGTGACTGTTGTTGGTAGGTGCTCTATAGTGACTGTTGTTGGTAGGTGCTCTATACTGACTGTTGTTGGTAGGTGCTCTATAGTGACTGTTGTTGGTAGGTGCTCTATAGTGACTGTTGTTGGTAGGTGCTCTATAGTGACTGTTGTTGGTAGGTGCTCTATAGTGACTGTTGTTGGTAGGTGCTCTATAGTGACTGTTGTTGGTAGGTGCTCTATACTGACTGTTGTTGGTAGGTGCTCTATACTGACTGTTGTTGGTAGGTGCTCTATAGTGACTGTTGTTGGTAGGTGCTCTATAGTGACTGTTGTAGGTGCTCTATAGTGACTGTTGTTGGTAGGTGCTCTATAGTGACTGTTGTTGGTAGGTGCTCTATAGTGACTGTTGTTGGTAGGTGCTCTATAGTGACTGTTGTTGGTAGTGCTCTATAGTGACTGTTGTTGGGTAGGTGCTCTATAGTGACTGTTGTTGGTAGGTGCTCTATAGTGACTGTTGTTGGTAGGTGCTCTATACTGACTGTTGTTGGGTAGGTGCTCTATAGTGACTGTTGTTGGTAGGTGCTCTATAGTGACTGTTGTTAGGTGCTCTATAGTGACTGTTGTTGGTAGGTGCTCTATAGTGACTGTTGTTGGTAGGTGCTCTATAGTGACTGTTGTTGGTAGGTGCTCTATAGTGACTGTTGTTGGTAGGTGCTCTATACTGACTGTTGCTGGGTAGGTGCTCTATAGTGACTGTTGTTGGGTAGGTGCTCTATAGTGACTGTTGTTGGTAGGTGCTCTATAGTGACTGTTGTTGGGTAGGTGCTCTATAGTGACTGTTGTTGGTAGTGCTCTATAGTGACTGTTGTTGGGTGGAGTGCTCTATAGTGACTGTTGTTGGTTAGAGTGCTCTATAGTGACTGTTGCTGGGTAGGTGCTCTATAGTGACTGTTGTTGGTAGGTGCTCTATAGTGACTGTTGCTGGGTAGGTGCTCTATAGTGACTGTTGTTGGTAGTGCTCTATAGTGACTGTTGTTGTTGGGTGGAGTGCTCTATAGTGACTGTTGCTGGGTAGGTGCTCTATAGTGACTGTTGCTGGGTAGGTGCTCTATAGTGACTGTTGTTGGGTAGGGTGTTCTATAGTGACTGTTGTTGGGTAGGTGCTCTATAGTGACTGTTGGGTGGAGTGCTCTATAGTGACTGTTGTTGGGTAGGTGCTCTATAGTGACTGTTGTTGGGTGGAGTGCTCTATAATGACTGTTGTTGGGTAGGGTGTTCTATAGTGACTGTTGTTGGTAGGTGCTCTATACTGACTGTTGTTGGGTGGAGTGCTCTATAGTGACTGTTGTTGGTAGGTGCTCTATAGTGACTGTTGTTGGTAGGTGCTCTATAGTGACTGTTGTTGGTAGGTGCTCTATAGTGACTGTTGTTGGGTAGGTGCTCTATAGTGACTGTTGTTGGGTAGGTGCTCTATAGTGACTGTTGTTGGGTAGGTGCTTTATAGTGACGGTTGCTCTGTAGATAGCTCTATAGTGACTGTTGTTGGGTAGGTGCTCTATAGTGACTGTTGCTGGGTAGGGTGCTCTATAGTGACTGTTGTTGGTAGGTGCTCTATAGTGACTGTTGTTGGGTGGAGTGCTCTATAGTGACTGTTGTTGGTGGGTGCTTCACAATAGACTTTTCTACCCAGAAACGGTCACTATATATCACCCAACACCGAAACAGTCACTATAGAGCACTCCACCCAACAACAGGCACTGTAGAGCACACAACCTTGGAACAGTCACTGTGGAGCACCCTACACAGTAACAGTCACTAGAGAGCACCATACCCAACAACATTCACTATAGATCACCCTATTATCTACAGTCACTATAGAGCACCCTACCGAACCACAGTCACTATAGAACACCTACCCAACAAAAGTCACTATACAGCACCTACCCAACAACATTCTCTAAAGAGCATCTACCGAACAACAATCACTATAGAGCACCTACACAACAACAGTCACTATAAAGCAATCTACCCAGAAACTGTTACTAAAGACCACGGTAACAAACAACAGTCACCATAGAGCACCTTATCCAAAAACATTTACTATAAAATACCTACCAAACAACAGTCATTATTGAGCACCCTACCCAATAACAGTCACTATAGAGCACTCTAACCAACAACAGTCACTATAGAGCACCCTACATAACAACAGTCACTATCTAAAGCACTCTATGCAACAACAGTCTCTATAGAGCACCCAACTTAGCAACAGTCAGTATAGAGCACCTCACACAACAACAGTCACTGTAGAGCATTCTATGCAAGAACAGTCACTATAGAGCACCTACCCAACAACTGTCACTATAGAACACAACATGCAACAACAGTCCCTATAGAGTACATACCCAGCAACAGTCAGTATAAAATACCCTAAACAACAACAGTCACTATAGAGAACCCCACTTAACAACAGTCACTATAGAGCACCCTACTTAGAAACAGTCACTATAGAGCACGCTATTAAACAATAGTCACTCTAGAGCACCCTACTTACCAACAGTCATTATAGAGCATTCTACTCAACAACAGTAACTATAGAGCACTTTATCAAAAAAAGTCATTATAAAGCACCCTACACAATAGTTGGAATTTTGAATAAGGTAATCTATAGTGACTTGCTGGGTAGGGTGCTCTATTGTTACTGTTGCATAGGGTGCTTTACAGTGACTTTTGTTGGGTAGGTGCTTTATAGTGACTGTTGCTGGGTAGTGTGCTCTGTATTGACTATTTTTAGGTGGAGTTCTCTATGGTTACTGTTGCTGGGTAGAGTATTCTACAGTGACGGTTGTTGGGTAGGTGCTTTATAGTGACGGTTGCTCTGTAGATAGCTCTATAGTGACTGTTGTTTGATAGGTGGTCTATAGTGACTGTTGTTGCTCCGGGGCTCTATACTCGCTGCTGTTGGTTAGAGTGCTCTATAGGTGACTGTTGTGGGGTGGAGTTCTCTATAGTGACTGTTGTTGTTAGAGTGTTCTATAGTGACTGTTGTTGGGTAGAGTCCTTTGTAGTGACTCTTGTTGTGTAGGTGCTCTGTAGTGACCATTGTTAGGTACTGTGCTCTATAGTAAATATTTCTAGGTTGAGTACTTTATACTGACTGTTGGTGGGTAGATGCTCTACAGTGACTGTTGTTGGGTAGGTGCTGTATAGTGACTGTGGTTAGGTAGGCAATCTATAGTGACAGTTGTTTGGTAGGTGCTCTATAGTTACTGCTGTTTGGTATGGTGCTCTATAGCGACTGTTGATGGTAGGGTGATCTACAGTGAATGTTGTTCGGCATGGTGCTCTATACTGACTGTTGCTAGGTGGGTGCTCTATCGTGACTGTTGTTGGGTAAATGGCTCTATAGTTACACTTGTTGGGTAGATGCTCTATAGTGACTGTCTTTGGGGAGGTCCTCTATAGTGACTGTTTCTGGCTACAGTGCTCTATAGTGACTTTTGTTGGGTATTGTGCTCAATAGTGACTGTTGTTGGGTAGAGGGCTCTATAGTGACTATTGTGTAGGTGCTCTATACTGACTGTTTTTGGATAAGGTTCTCTATAGTGACTGTTCTTGGGTAGTGTGCTCTGTTGTGACTGTTGTTGGTTAGGGTGTGCTATAGTGACTGTTGTTGGGTGGAGTGCTCTATAGTGACTGTTTTTGGGTAGTGTGCTTTATAGTGATTGTTGCTAGGTAGAGTGTACTATAGTGACTGTTGTTGGGTAGGGTGTTCTATAGTGACTATTTTGGGTAGGTTCTCTATAGTGACTGTTATTGGGTGCATTGCTCTATATTGACTGGTTGGGAAGAATGCTCTATAACTGACTGTTGTTGGGTGGAGTGTTCTACAATGACTGTTGTTGGGTAGGGTGTTCTATACTGACTGTTCTTGAGTAGGGTTATCTACTGTTACTATTGTTGGGTAGAGAGCTCTATAGTGACAGTTGTTGAGTGAGGTGCTTTACAGTGATGGTAGTTGAGTGGGGTTCTCTATAGTGACTGTTGTGTGGGATGCTCTATAGTGATGATTGCTGGGTAGGGTTATCTATAGTAACTTGTTTGGTAGGTGCTCTGTAAAAACTGTTCCTGGGTAGGGTGCTCTATAGTCACAGTTGCCAGTTTCCAGGCTCTATATTGACTGTTGTTGGATAGGTGGTCTTTAGTGACTGTTTTTATGGGGTGCTCTATAATGACTGTAGTTGGTTAGAGTGCTCTATAGGTGACTGTTGTGGGGTGGAGTTTTCTATAGTGACTTGTTGGGTAGGTGCTTTATACTGACTGTTGATGGGTGGGCACTCTACATTGACTGTTGTGTGTAGGGTGCTCTATAGTGACCATTGTTAAGCAGGGTGCTCAATACAGACTGCTGCTGGGTAGGGTGCTCTATACTGATTGTTGCTGAGTGAAGTGTTCTATAGTAACCTTTGCTGAGTAGAGTATTCTACACAGACTGTGGTTGGGTAAGTATTCAGTAGTGGTTGTTTTTGAGTGGGGTGCTCAATAATTACTGTTATTGGGTAGGTGCTCTACAGTGAGTGATGTTTGGTAGAATGCTCTATACTGACTGTTGTTTGGTAGATTTCTTTATGGTGACTGTTGTTGGGTAGGGTGTTCTAAACAGCCTGTTGCTGGGTAGGGTGCTCTATAGTGACTCTTGTTTGGTGGAGTGCTCTATAATGACTGTTGTTGAGTAGGCTGCTCTATAGTGACTATTATTATGTGGGGTGCTATGTCGTGACTGTTGTTTTTTGGGGTGCTCTTTTGTGACTGTTGTTGGGTAAGTACTCAATAGTGACTGTTGTTGGTAGAGTTCTATATAGTGACTGTTGTTATTGAGGATGCTCTATACTGACTGTTGCTGTGTATGGTGCTTTATAGTGATTGTTGCTGTGTGAAGTGCTCTACAGTGACTCTTGCTGAGCACAGTGCTCTATAGTGACTGTTGTTGGGTAGGTACTCTATAGTGATTGTTGTTTGGTAGGGTGCTCTACAGTGACTGTTGTTGGGTTGAGTGCTTTATAGTGACTGTATTGGGGTAGTGTGCTCTATAGTAACTGTTGCTAGGTAGGTTACACTATAGTGACTGTTTTTGGGTAGGGTGTTTTATAGTGACTGTTCTTGGGTAGGTTCTCTATAGTGACTGTTGTTGGGTGCATTTCTCTATATTGAATGTGATTGTGAAGAGTGCTCTATAACTGACTGTTTTTGGGTAGAGTGCTTCATAGTGATTGTTGATGGGTTGGGTACTCAATATTGACTCTTGCTGGGTATAGTGCTTTATAGTGACTGTGACTGAGAAGAGTGCTCTGTAACTGACTGTTGTTGGGTGGAGTGTGGGAGCCGCCCCTGCAAGAGGCTAACAACTTGGCCTCCACCATTAGGTGAGCTTGACTCCTTACACATTTTCCCTGGCTGGAGGCTGTCAAGCTATGAGTGAGAGAAAATTAAGAAGAGAAGGAAAAAGGAAATTGAGAATGATTAAGCAGGACACTATCCTCAGCCTTCTTGGCTGATGAGATAATGGCCAGGTGAATGCTGAAGTGAGTTAATTGGGTATTGTGTTCCCCTTTCTGGCTCCTGATCTAAGACTTTGTTTACCAGGCATTGTTTCAGCCTAGCGACCTCCCCTGTGGTCCTTGTCTCTCACAGATGCACGGTTTACTGATGAGTTTGTGACTTCTAGTTAATTAAAGATTGTTATCCAATTTACTGATTGTTCTGACAATATTGATAATCAGCATCACCTGTTTCCCCCTTAATCCTTTACATTAATATTTGTTCCCTTTTGACAGTTTCTTAGAATCATCCCCCAATGAATTTTCTGTCCCTTTTATTGTTTGAGTAATAACCTGCATAGAGGTAATGATGTTTAGGCAAAATATATAAGGAAACTCACTGCACAAATAAAATTGCTGAATGGGCCCAGCCCATCCAGTCCTCCAGACCTCTCCTTTTTCTGTCTCCTTTCTTTTCCATGCATGCCCTCTTCCAGGTTTGGGACCCCTCGCTGGATGAGATTCCCAGGCTCACGTTCAGTTCACAACAGCTGGTGCCCCAAACATGGGGCCTGGACACGAGGGACAATCGTGACACCTACAAACTATAGAGGAGAAGCTGCAGCATAAGTAAGTGAATAATTTTTTAATCTGGAGTAAAACATGGGGCAAATAGAATCTAAAGAGCATAAATTGTTTGTACAGCTTTTGCAACATATGATTAAGTCACATGGTCATGAGATTAAACTAAAAACTGTTGAGGAATTTGTGCAGATAGTGCATGAGCTTTGTCCGTGGATTCCAGAGGGTGGATTCTTGGATGAAGACACTTGGAAAGTTATAGGTGAAAAAATTGATCACTTTTCTACCTGCAACGCGTCGCTACCTGAAACTGATATTTTGCTTTCCGTTTTGCCTAAGTTGCGTGATTCCCTTTGTCCTATTCATAGTTCTCCCTCAGCCCCGCCTTATACCCCTGAGGCCGCTTTTGCCTCTCCTCCTCCACTATCTCCTGATCCCTTGATTTGGCAGAATGAGGCTCTCATCATTCTTATGCTGTGCCTCCGCCTATGGATGAATTTGAGACTGTAGCCAAAGTGGTCGTGGACAGTTCTTCCCCTCCTGCACAATTGACTCCTGGTCATTCCACCCATACTCTTCCTCCTGATTTAATTCGCCAGTTTCAAGATTTACTTTTGCTTTGCTCCCGTGCTCTCTCTCAACAACACCAGTGTTTTCCTATCACCCAGCAGTCGCAACACCTTGGACCACCTGTTCCAGTTCATGTGCAATCCACTCCCCTTTCTCCTATTTCACCACTGTCTCATGCCCTTATGTCCCTTCGCAGAGGACTTACGGGCCCTGAAGCTTCTCTTACATACCCCATTATTGAAACTGCAGGCAATGATGATAATCCAGTCAGAAATTATGAACCCCTCCCTCCTAAGACTTTAAAGGACTTGAAGGATGCTGTTTCTCAATATGGCCCAACTGCTCCCTACACTTTAACGATCTTGGATAACCTTTGCATTGTACCCCTCCCTCCGGGTGATTGGGGTCGTCTTGCTATGGCTTGTCTTTCTGGTGGTGATTTTTTGCTTTGGAAAGCTTATTATGAGGACGTGGCTTTGGACCAATCAATTCAAAACCGCTGCCTGCAGTCCCCAGTGACTCTAGATATGCTTTTGGGGAGAGGAGCACATTCGGAATTACCCGACCAGCTAAACTACCCTACTGAGGCTTATATGCAGATTACCTCCTTGGCGATTCATGCCTGGAGGCAATTACCATCATCCAGTGTTAGGACAGAGGAGCTTGCTAAAATTCGTCAGGGACCTGATGAGCCTTTTCAGGAGTTTGTCTTGACTTCTGGCTGTTGAGGTTGGTTGTGACTGTTTTTTTGTAAAGTGCTTTTGGTGCTAATAGGGAGGCAGTGAGATGGTGTACCTTAACTGTTATTGTTTGTGATAGGACTGTTATGAGGTTGTATAGTGACTGGAGGTGCTCTATAGTGACTGTTCTTGGGTAGGTTCTCTATAGTGACTGTTGTGTGTAGGGTGCTCTATAGTGACTGTTCTTGGGTAGGTTCTCTATAGTGACTGTTCTTGGGTAGGTTCTCTATAGTGACTGTTCTTGGGTAGGTTCTCTATAGTGACTGTTGTGTGTAGGGTGCTCTATAGTGACTGTTGTGTGTAGGGTGCTCTATAGTGACTGTTGTTGGGTAGGGTGTTCTATAGTGACTGTTGTGTGTAGGGTGCTCTATAGTGACTGTTCTTGGGTAGGTTCTCTATAGTGACTGTTCTTGGGTAGGTTCTCTATAGTGACTGTTCTTGGGTAGGTTCTCTATAGTGACTGTTGTTAGGTCTACATACTTGGAGTTGTTAATGCTGTTACTGGAGTGGTGTTTGCTTGGTATACAGGTGTTTTATGTGAGTCCTGTGTTTTTTATACTGCTCTATTCCTGTTGTTGTGCTCTAATGACTGTTATAGGTGGTCCTGAGTTCCTCTTCTTATGTACTGGGTTGTTTCTCTAAGTGCTTTTTTGTTTGAGCTCTACACAGTGATGTTGTAATTTATTGACTTCTATGCTATGTGACTTCTTTGGGTGGTGCTCTCTATGTCTGGTTTATTAACATGGTGTGAGGTCACTGGCTCATTTTTCTATTTAATTCGCCAGTTTCAAGATTACTTTCACTTTGCTCCGTGCTCTCTCTCAACAGCACCAGTGTTTTCCTATCACCCAGCAGTCGCAACACCTTGGACCACCTGTTCCAGTTCATGTGCAATCCATTTTCTCTATTTCACCACTGACTCATGCCCTTATGTCCTTCGCAGAGGACTTGGTGAAGCTTTCTCCATTATTGAAACTGCAGGCAATGATGATAATCCAGTCAGAAATTATGAACCCCTCCCTCCTAAGACTTTAAAGGACTTGAAGGATGCTGTTTCTCAATATGGCCCAACTGCTCCCTACACTTTAACGATCTTGGATAACCTTTGCATTGTACCCCTCCCTCCGGGTGATTGGGGTTGTCTTGCTATGGCTTGTCTTTCTGGTGGTGATTTTTTGCTTTGGAAAGCTTATTATGAGGACGTGGCTTTGGACCAATCAATTCAAAACCGCTGCCTGCAGTCCCCAGTGACTCTAGATATGCTTTTGGGAAGAGGAGCACATTAGGAATTACCCGACCAGCTAAACTACCCTACTGAGGCTTATATGCAGATTACCTCCTTGGCGATTCATGCCTGGAGGCAATTACCATCACCAGTGTTAGGACAGAGGAGCTTGCTAAAATTCGTCAGGGACCTGATGAGCCTTTTCAGGAGTTTGTCTCGCACTTTCTCCAGGCTGTTACATGCCAGGTTGGCAATGATGAGGCTAGCTCTCTTTTGGTAAAGCAATCGGCTTTTGAAAATGCTAATACGGCATGCCAGGCAGCCATGAGGCCTTTAAACGTAAAGGTACCTTAACTGATTATATTCGCCTCTGCGCTGATATCGAACCTGCTTATCAGCAAGGTCTTGCTCTAGCGCGGCTGCCCAAGCAGGAATGCCTATTGCCACCTTTTTAAAACAAAGACCCAACCAACCTAGACCACCCCTTAAATGTTTCCATTGTGGCAGTCTAGGCCATATGGCTAGACAGTGTCAAGTTTTTTTTACTCCACGGCCTCAGATGTTAGCTTTGCCAGCACCTCCAAATACTACTCCTGCTTCTCCTTCTCCTATCACTCCATCACCCCAACCACGTCAACCAGGTTTGTGCCCTCGTTGTCGCCATGGCACCCATTGGGCCAACGAGTGCCGCTCTAAGCATGATGCCCAGGCAATCCCTCCTCAGCGGTCGGGAAACTCCCAGGGAGGCGGTCCTAGCCCCCTCAAAATATCGGGACACCTTATGTTCAAGCTCCCATCCTGAGTTCAAGCGCAAATCCGTTTCTCAACTCTGCGGAGCAACACCGGACAGCACAGGACTTGACCTTTGTCCCACTGCCCGATGGGTATTAACCCCTGAGATGGAACCTCAAGCCATTTCTACGGGCATTTTTGGTCCTCTTCCCTCAGGATATATTGGTCTTATTTTAGGTCATAGTAACTGTTCCTTAAAAGGTCTACATGTACTACCTGGAGTTGTTAATGCTGATTACTCGGGAGAAATTAAGGTGTTTGCTTGGTCACCTACAGGTGTTTTTATGCTGAGTCCTGAATTGTCCTTTGCTCAACTGCTTCTCATTCCTGTTGATACCTCAGCTGGCTTTCAATTGTCAACTAAAGTTATAGGTAACCAAGGTCCTGAGCCTTCCTCTTCTTATGCTTACTGGGTTCAAGCCATTTCATCTACCAGACCTGAACATACCATTAAAATTAATGGCAAAACATTTAGAGGCCTCCTGGACACAGGGGCTGATGTGTCTGTAATTTCCCATAAATATTGGCCTTCTCAATGGCTTACAACTACTGCCATGACTTCTTTACAAGGCATAGGAATGACTAACAATCCTATGCAATCTGCAAGTTTATTAACATGGACTGATGATGAGGGTCACTCTGGCTCATTTTGCCCCTATTTAATTCCTGGTATCCCACTCAATCTTTGGGGCCATGATGTTTTAGAAGCCATGGGGGCTCAATTGGTGACCAATCCCATTGCTCTTGACATTATGACTAAACAGGGCTACTTGCCTGGCAAGGGCTTGGGAAAAACTTTGCAGGGAAATCCTGAGCCTCTTGCCCTTTCCCAGAAAACTGACCATTCTGGCCTAGGATATTTTTCCTAGGGGTCACCGTGATTCCCATGCTGATAAAATTACTTGGTTATCAGATACTCCAGTGTGGGTGGAGCAGTGGCCCCTCTCTGATGAAAAGATTACAGCAGCTCATGAGTTGGCTCGGGAACAACTCTCTGCGGGTCATATTAGACCTACTAATAGTCCTTGGAATTCCCCTATCTTTGTTATTAAGAAGCGTTCTGGTAAATGGAGGCTTTTACAGGATTTAAGAAAAGTTAATGCTACTATGGAAGTCATGGGCCCTTTACAACGTGGCCTGCCTTCCCCTATTTTTGTGCCTCAGACTTGGAAACTGTTAGTGATTGATTTAAAAGATTGTTTCTTTTCCATTCCTTTGCATCCCTCAGATTGTCATCGTTTTGCTTTTAGCGTACCTTCCACTAATTTTGATCGACCGTATGAGTGGTATGAGTGGATTGTGTTGCCTCAAGATATGGCTAACAGCCCCACCTTATGTCAGACTTTTGTGTCTAAAGCCATCCAACTCATTCATCAACAATTCCCTGATATTCAACTATTACATTATATGGATGATCTCCTCTTAGCTGCTCCAACTGAGACCCTTCTTTATCAAGCCTTTGAATGTTTGCAAACCTGTCTGACAAAAAAATAACCTTGTTATCACACCAGATAAGGTTCAGACTGCCACTCCCTACCACTACTTGTGAAAGCTTATTGAATCTAACCAGGTTTCCTTTAAGACTCCTATTTTCTCCAAAGCAAATTTAACCACACTGCATGACTTTCAGAAATTTTTAGGAGATATTAACTGGATTCACCCGAGCTTGAAGCTTACCACAGGACAATTGAAGCCTTTATTTGATATTCTCAAAGGACCCCCTAGTTCAACTTTCCCTCGTTCTTTGACAGCTCCTGCCAAGGTGGCTTTGCAATTAGTTCATGATGCCTTGTCCCAGCAAAAACTTTCTCATATTAAGGACAACTCCCGCTGGTGTTATTGTGTTCTTCCTACTGTTTATACTCCTACTGGAATTTTTTGGCAACAGGGTATTCTGGAATGGCTTCATCTCCCTGCCAGCCGTGGGAAAGTTGTAACCCCTTACTTTGAATTAGTTTCTGTTTTAGTAGCTAAAGGTCGTGTATGGGCTCTTTCTCTTTTTGGTATTGATCCTCCTGAAATCATTGTTTCTTATTCTAGCACTCAGCAACAGTGGCTTTGGCAGTTCTCTGACTCCTGGCAATTAGCCTTTGCTGGCTTTTCAGGTCAAATACTGTGCCATTATCCTGCTGATAAATTGTTACATTTTTACTCCCAAAACTTCCTTATTTTCCCACAGACCTGCCTCAAGTCGCCGTTATCTGAAGCATTCTAAGCCTTTACTGACGGCTCCTCTTCTGGTATTGCCACAGGCACTGTTAATGCACACCCTTTTTCATTTCAGACCTCAGAACGCTCCACTCAGCACGTAGAGCTCCTGGCAGTTCAACGTGTCCTGACTAATTGGGATGTCCCTTTGAATATTTACTCTGATAGTCAATATGTTGTTAATTTAGGTCAAAACCTGGAGACAGCCCCCTTGTCCTTTTCTGACTCCTCTTCTATAATTCATCTTTTGCTCCCTTTACAGCAGACACTTCACCTCAGATCACGTCCTTTTTTCAATGGTCATATCAGAGCCCATTCCTCCCTGCCAGGTCTTCTAACTGAGGGCAACGCCCAAGCTGATCAACTCACTCAATGTATTTTTCCTGTTCTGTCCCCTGTACAGCAGGCCGAGACTTCCCATGCCTTGCACCATCAGAATGCTCACAGTCTGCGATTGCAATTTCAGATTACAAGGGAACAGGCCCACCAAATTGTTAAACAATGCACAGCCTGTTTGCCTCACTTGCCTGTTGTTCACCACTATGGGGTAAATCCTCGAGGACTGCAAGCTGGTCATGTATATCAGATGGATGTTACTCACCCTTTTGGTAAATTGCAGTATGTACATGTTTCCATTGACACTTTTTCTCATTTTATAGTTGCTACCGCTCATGCTGGGGAAGTAGTAAAGGATGTTGTAGCACATTGCCTAACCGTTTTTTCTATTATTGGCCCACCTAAGATCCTGAAGACAGACAATGGACCTGCTTATACCAGCAAAAGTTTCTCTTCTTTTTGCTCTCATTTTCAGATTTCTCACCGTACAGGCATTCCTTTTAATCCTCAAGGCCAAGGGATCATTGAAAGAAGCCATGCTGTTTTAAAGAATTTATTACATAAATTAAAACATGGCCTGATTTCTGATTCATTACATAAAACCCCTCACACTTGGCTTAAACATGCTGTTTATGTTCTTAATTTCTTAACTTTAGATGCTGATGGACTCTCTGCAGCAGATCGTCATTGGCACCCTAATAATGTATCTCATCCCCAGGTCTTGTGGAAAGACGCTCTCACTAATCAGTGGCATGGTCCAGATCCCGCCCTAATATGGGGACGAGGACATGTTTCTGTTTTTCCCAGGTCTGCTCCCTCTCCAATTTGGGTTCCTGAATGCCTTGTCAAGCATGAATTCTCCACCAGGCAGTGCAAACGCCCTGATACCCCGTCTTCGTCGTCTGCGGCTGACGCCATCCCCACCTCGCTGCCGCCGCCGGACTCGCTGAGCAGCTTAATCAGCAAACTTCCAGACTCTGCAACGAGGCAGACCCCTGCCGACGTGGGCCCAGATGCGCCGTCTGACTGCTGAAGCAGCCGCCCTGGTCTCATCTTCCGGACAATCCCGTTCTCCTACTGTTATGTTTATTGCTATAATGGCTATATTGTTTTGTCATTTGGCACAGGCCTTCCCTCTCCCTGATTCTCGTGTTATGTGGGCTTATGTTCCCGACCCTCCTTTTCTTCGACCTGTTACCTGGAATGATCCCGTCTTCACTGTCTACATTAATGATACTTCTATCCTTGGCTTCCCCTCTTCTCATATTACTCCTCAGGTTGCTACCTATACTTACTCTGCCCAAGCTGCTGCCCCTCCCATGTGCTTCTACACCTCCAAAATCTGGGATCGCGATTTCTCTGCCAATGCCTATTCCCCTCCTTCTATTCCTCTCTCTATTTCTGGTTCTTATTGCTTCGATCTTGGAATTCGCTGACTTCATACCTTTTCTGGCCCCTCCGACCTCTTCCCAGGTGAAACAGTTTATTCTCGTGATTGGATACCCAACCATGTGGGAATTAGAGAAACTTACGACTTTTCCTCCGCTCAGCATTTTCCCCTCATTAGGCACCGGCGTTGTCGACCTTCTAACTTCTCTTTGGATCCTTCCCCAAACTGGCAGTTTTGTTTCCCTAACCAAAAGCAAGCTATTAATTATACCCTGCCTTCTGGTTTCTCCTTATTTGACTGGTCTTTTCCTCATCCTCTTGACATTGCCTTAGCTCATTATGAAACACCTGGTGGTTGGAGCACTCCCATTTACACTACCTTCTCCAGCAAAGCCTACACTTCTCTCTGGAAGCTGGTTCTATCCGTGTCACCTGTTTTGGAAGGCACATATTTGGCCTGTCATTTTAATGTACGATGCTTGCTTTCTACACTGAGGGTAATTTGGTCCCAGATGTTGCTGAAGGGTGCTGACTGTTTTGTTTATTGCTTTCATATGGGCTCCCAGTCTATGTTTTGATTTTCACAATCTTAACTTTTTTTGAGGTAATACAATCAGTGTTGGTGCGGAAGCTTGTTAGTGAGTTGACTGTTGCTATGTAACAGTGAGGATGCATATTTGATTAGGAGGATGTAGTACATTGACCTACTAGAATGATTCACTGAAGCCAACAATGGAGTTAAGATGACGCACATGAGTTGCCGCACTCCAAAATAAACTGTACAGCACGCTCTATGTTTGACAAACTCTTAGGGGTCTGCACCTGGAATGTCACTATTAAATTCGCTCATGTGTCATGTATATCAGATGGATGTTACTCACCCTTTTGGTAAATTGCAGTATGTACATGTTTCCATTGACACTTTTTCTCATTTTATAGTTGCTACCGCTCATGCTGGGAAGTAGTAAAGGATGTTGTAGCACATTGCCTAACCGTTTTTTTATTATTGGCCCACCTAAGATCCTGAAGACAGACAATGGACCTGCTTATACCAGCAAAAGTTTCTCTTCTTTTTGCTCTCATTTTCAGATTTCTCACCTTACAGGCATTCCTTTTAATCCTCAAGGCCAAGGGATCATTGAAAGAAGCCATGCTGTTTTAAAGAATTTATTACATAAATTAAAACATGGCCCGATTTCTTATTCATTACATAAAACCCCTCACACTTGGCTTAAACATGCTGTTTATGTTCTTAATTTCTTAACTTTAGATGCTGATGGACTCTCTGCAGCAGATCGTCATTGGCACCCTAATAATGTATCTCATCCCCAGGTCTTGTGGAAAGACGCTCTCACTAATCAGTGGCATGGTCCAGATCCCGCCCTAATATGGGGACGAGGACATGTTTCTGTTTTTCCCAGGTCTGCTCCCTCTCCAATTTGGGTTCCTGAATGCCTTGTCAAGCATGAATTCTCCACCAGGCAGTGCAAACGCCCTGATACCCCGTCTTCGTCGTCTCCGGCTGACGCCATCCCCACCTCGCTGCCGCCGCCGGACTCGCTGAGCAGCTTAATCAGCAAACTTCCAGACTCTGCAACGAGGCAGACCCCTGCCGACGTGGGCCCAGATGCGCCGTCTGACTGCCGAAGCAGCCGCCCTGGTCTCATCTTCCGGACAATCCCGTTCTCCTACTGTTATGTTTATTGCTATAATGGCTATATTGTTTTGTCATTATGGCAGCACCTCAATTAAGAATGTTTGCGGCTACCCACTGAGGTTAGCCAAAATGAAAACGTGTTGTGGGCTGATGGGTCTATAATGCCTGACTGTTTTCTTGATGTTATGAATGATCAGCTTGTTCATACATGTCCTGTAAACCGGCAAGTTATAATCCCAATTGGGTAACTTCAGGTACTCACTGTGAAGGTTTCTTCTTCTGGGTATGGTAAACTACTGCTAAAGCATTAATGAGAATGTGGGGTAACTAGGTGCATGACTGTGTTTGCTTCTGCCTTGTAGATAGGACATTTCGGTTTAGGGCCAGGTTTCAGTTTCCTGGAAAACTGCATGACGATGTTTCTATTCATAACTGTTCCTGTATGGAGGCTTTCCCGTACAGCCCCCCTTCTTAGATTGCAACCCCGAAATAAGTGGGCAAAAGGGGCTCACTTGAGCGGAAACCTTCAGTGACGTGCTCCTAGCTCAGGCTTTCAATTGGCATTTTGGTCCTCTTAGTGACAGTTTTATTCTGTGATTGTAATGTCCCCATGACGCCCAGGTGATGTTGCAGGTTTTCTGGGGGTACATAGCTGTAGTTGCACTCAGTGCCTCAACAGAGTAAATACATAGTGGGTTCTCAGATTACAAGGAACAGGCCCAAATTGTTAAACAATGCACAGCCTGTTTGCCTCACTTGCCTGTTGTTCACCACTATGGGGTAAATCCTCGAGGACTGCAAGCTGGTCATGTATATCAGATGGATGTTACTCACCCTTTTGGTAAATTGCAGTATGCACATGTTTCCATTGACACTTTTTCTCATTTTATAGTTGCTACCGCTCATGCTGGGGAAGTAGTAAAGGATGTTGTAGCACATTGCCTAACCGTTTTTTCTATTATTGGCCCACCTAAGATCCTGAAGACAGACAATGGACCTGCTTATACCAGCAAAAGTTTCTCTTCTTTTTGCTCTCATTTTCAGATTTCTCACCGTACAGGCAGGCATTCCTTTTAATCCTCAAGGCCAAGGGATCATTGAAAGAAGCCATGCTGTTTTAAAGAATTTATTACATAAATTAAAACATGGCCCGATTTCTTATTCATTACATAAAACCCCTCACACTTGGCTTAAACATGCTGTTTATGTTCTTAATTTCTTAACTTTAGATGCTGATGGACTCTCTGCAGCAGATCGTCATTGGCACCCTAATAATATATCTCATCCCCAGGTCTTGTGGAAAGATGCTCTCACTAATCAGTGGCATGGTCTAGATCTCGCCCTAATATGGGGACGAGGACATGTTTCTGTTTTTCCCAGGTCTGCTCCCTCTACAATTTGGGTTCCTGAATGCCTTGTCAAGCATGAATTCTCCACCAGGCAGTGCAAACGCCCTGATACCCCGTCTTCGTCGTCTGTGGCTGACGCCATCCCCGCCTCGCTGCCGCCGCCGGACTCGCCGAGCAGCTTAATCAGCGAACTTCCAGACTCTGCAATGAGGCAGACCCCTGCTGACGTGGGCCCAGATGCGCCGTCTGACTGCTGAAGCAGCCGCCCTGATCTCATCTTCTGGACAATCCCGTTCTCCTACTGTTATGTTTATTGCTATAATGGCTATATTGTTTTGTCATTTGGCACAGGCCTTCCCTCTCCCTGATTCTCGTGTTATGTGGGCTTATGTTCCCGACCCTCCTTTTCTTCGACCTGTTACCTGGAATGATCCCGTCTTCACTGTCTACATTAATGATACTTCTATCCTTGGCTTCCCCTCTTCTTCTCATATTACTCCTCAGGTTGCTACCTATACTTACTCTGCCCAAGCTGCTGCCCCTCCCATGTGCTTCTACCTCCAAAATCTGGGATCGTGATTTCTCTGCCAATGCCTATTCCCCTCCTTCTATTCCTCTCTATTTCTGGTTCTTATTGCTTGATCTTGGAATTCGCTGACTTCATACCTTTTCTGGCCCCTCCGACCTCTTCCCAGGTGAAACAGTTTATTCTCGTGATTGGATACCCAACCATGTGGGAATTAGAGAAACTTACGACTTTTCCTCCGCTCAGCATTTTCCCCTCATTAGGCACCGGCGTTGTCGACCTTCTAACTTCTCTTTGGATCCTTCCCCAAACTGGCAGTTTTGTTTCCCTAACCAAAAGCAAGCTATTAATTATACCCTGCCTTCTGGTTTCTCCTTATTTGACTGGTCTTTTCCTCATCCTCTTGACATTGCCTTAGCTCATTATGAAACACCTGGTGGTTGGAGCACTCCCATTTACACTACCTTCTCCAGCAAACCCTACACTTCTCTCTGGAAGCTGTTTGTATCCTTATCTCCTATCTTTGTTTGCACAGGTTCCCATAGTTTATCTTATGCTGCTAATAAGACCATTTATACTCAATTCTGCGTTGCTTCTCCTTATGCTATTATTGCTGGTAATGTTTCCATCACCCAAGCTTCTGGCTCATATTCCATTTATTGTGAAAATTGTATTCTTACCAACTGCATTGATTCTTCCTTTTTTCCTGTTCATACCCTTCTTCTTGTACACCAGCCCCCCCAATGTTATGTTACCTGTTAATGTTTCTGGACCCTGGTATGATGAAAAAGCCCTTCTTATTTTCCAACAAGTCCGTGATCTTATAATCTGCCCTAAACATTTCCTTGGTATTCTCATTGCTAGCATTATTGGTGTTGTTTCTGTTATGGCTACAGCAGCTACCGCAGCTGTTGGACTTGCTCACAGTGTTCAAACTGCTACTTATGTTAATCATCTTGCAAAGAATATTTCTGTTACAATGGGAACTCAAATGGATATTGATAAGAAAATTGATGAGAGACTTAATGCTTTGGAACAAACTGTTACTACTCTTGGTGATAAACTTTATAATATTCAAAACCGCCTGGCCCTTCGTTGCCATGCTGGTTATAAATATGTTTGTGTTACTAATACTCCTTACAATGACACTAAATGGCAGTGGCCTCTTGTTAAGGCCCATTTACAAGGAATTTGGACTCATGAAAATTTATCCTAGATGTTTTCAAGCTTCAGCAGAAAATTCATGCCATTGATTTTTCTCATCGGGAGCTGCCTGAGGATGACACAATCGCCCGTGATATTGCTGACACTTTGTCTTCCTGGTTCACCAGCTTTCACCTTCCCTCCCTCTCGTCCAGGATTGCTGTTGGTGCTTGTGTCCTTTTTCTCATCCTTCTCTTACCATTCCTATTTCGCCTTGTGTTCTCCACCCTCCAGCGTTTTCAGCTCCAATTATTTGAGCTTCATTTAAAAACAAAGAAAAGAGGGAATAATGTGGGAGCTGCCCCTGAGAGAGGCTAACAACTTGGCCTCCGCCATTAGGTGAGCTTGACTCCTTACACATTTTCCCTGGCTGGAGGCTGTCGAGCTATGAGTGAGAGGAAATTAAGAAGAGAAGAAAAAGGAAATTGAGAATGATTAAGCAGGACACTATCCTCAGCCTTCTTGGTCAATGAGATAATGGCCAGGTGAATGCTGAAATGAGTTAATTGGGTATTGTGTTCCCCTTTCTGGCTCCTGATCTAAGACTTTGTTTACCAGGCATTGTTTCAGCCTAGCGACCTCCCCTGTGGTCCTTGTCTCTCAGAGATGCATGGTTTACTGCTGAGTTTGTAACTTCTAGTTAATGAAAGATTGTTATCCAAGTTACTGATTGTTCTGACAATATCGATAATCAGCATCACCTGTTTCCCCGTTAATCCTTTACATTAATATTTGTTCCTTTTGACAGTTTCTTAGAATCATCCCCCAAGGAATTTTCTGTCCCTTTTACTGTTTGAGTAATAATCTGCATTGAGGTAATGATGTTTAAGCAAAAAGTATATAAGGAAACCCACTGCACAAATAAAATTGCTGAATGGGCCCAGCCCATCCAGTCCTCCAGACCTCTCCTTTTTCTGTCTCCTTTCTTTTTCACGCACACCTCTTCCAGGTTTGGGACCCCTCACTGGACGAGATTCCCGGGCTTGCATTCAGTTCACAACAGTGGAGTGTTCTACAATTACTGTGGTTGGGTAGAATGCTCTATACTGACTGTTCTTGAGTAGGGTTTTCTATTGTGACTCTTGTTAGGTAGAGAGCTCCATAGTGACAATTGTTCGATGGTGTGCTCTACAGTGACAGTAGCTGGTGAGGGTTCTCTATAGTGACTGCTGTTGAGTGGGGTGCTTTATAGTGATGGTTGCTGGCTAGGGATATCTATAGTGACTGTTGTGTAGAGATTCTATAGTGACTGTTGTTGGGTAGGTGCTTTATAGTGACTGTTGATGTTTAGGCACTCTATACTGCCTGTTGTTTGTAGGGTGCTTTATGGTGGCTGTTGTTAAGCAGGGTGCTCTATACAGACTGCTGTTGCATAAGGTGCTATGGACTGATTGTTGCTGGGTGAAGTGCTCTATAGTAAAAATTGCTGAGTAGAGAACTCTATTGTGACTGTGGTTGGGTAGGTATTCAATAGTTTTTGCTTTTGGGTGTGGTGCTCTATAGTGACTGTTATTGAGTAGGTGCTCTACAGTGAGTGATGTTCAGCAGGGTGCTCTATTCTAACTGTTGTTCGGTAGATTGCTCTATAGTGACTGTTGTTAGATAGAATGCTCTAAACAGCCTGTTGCTGGGTAGCGTGCTCTATAGTGCCTCTTGTTGGGTGGAGTGCTCTATAATGTCTGTTGTTGGGTAGGCTGCTCTATAGTGACTATTATTGAGTAGGTGCTCTATAGTGACTGTTGTTGGGTAGGTGCTCTATAGTGACTGTTCTTGAGTAGGGTTTTCTATTGTGATTCTTGTTAGGTAGAGAGCTCCATAGTGACAATTGTTCGATGGTGTGCTCTACAGTGACAGTAGCTGGTGAGGGTTCTCTATAGTGACTGCTGTTGAGTGGGGTGCTTTATAGTGATGGTTGCTGGCTAGGGATATCTATAGTGACTGTTGTGTAGAGATTCTATAGTGACTGTTGTTGGGTAGGTGCTTTATAGTGACTGTTGATGTTTAGGCACTCTATACTGCCTGTTGTTTGTAGGGTGCTTTATGGTGGCTGTTGTTAAGCAGGGTGCTCTATACAGACTGCTGTTGCATAAGGTGCTATGGACTGATTGTTGCTGGGTGAAGTGCTCTATAGTAAAAATTGCTGAGTAGAGAACTCTATTGTGACTGTGGTTGGGTAGGTATTCAATAGTTTTTGCTTTTGGGTGTGGTGCTCTATAGTGACTGTTATTGAGTAGGTGCTCTACAGTGAGTAATGTTCAGCAGGGTGCTCTATTCTAACTGTTGTTCGGTAGATTGCTCTATAGTGACTTTTGTTAGATAGAATGCTCTAAACATCCTGTTGCTGGGTAGCGTGCTCTATAGTGCCTCTTGTTGGGTGGAGTGCTCTATAATGTCTGTTGTTGGGTAGGCTGCTCTATAGTGACTGTTGTTGGTAGACTGCTATATAGTGACTGTTGTAATCAGGGTGCTCAATACTAACTTTTGCTGGGTATGGTGCTCTATAGTGACTCTTTCTGAGTACAGTGCTATTTAGTGACTGTTGTTGTGTAGGTACTCTATAGTGACTGTTGGGTAGGTGCTCTATAGTGACTGCTGTTGGGGAGGTACTCTATAGTGACTGTTGTTGGTAGACTGCTATATAGTGACTGTTGTAATCAGGGTGCTCAATACTAACTTTTGCTGGGTATGGTGCTCTATAGTGACTCTTTCTGAGTACAGTGCTATTTAGTGACTGTTGTGTAGGTACTCTATAGTGACTGTTGGGTAGGATGCTCTATAGTGACTGTTGTTGGGTACAGTGCTCAATAGAAACTGTTGTTGGGTCCAGTGCTCTATAGTGACTGTTGTTGGGTAGTGTGCTCTATAGGTTACTGTTGCTGGTTTCAGTACTCTATAATGTCTTTTGTTGTGAAGAGAGTGCTCTATAGTGACTCTTGTTGGGTAGAGTGCTTCATAGTGACTGTTGCTGTGTTGGGTGCTCTATAGTGACTGTTGTTGGGTAAAGGGCTCTAAAGTTACTGTTGTTGGGTAGGTGTGCTATAGTGACTGTTGTGAAGTAAAGGGTCTGTAGTGACTGTTATTTGTTAGGGTGCTCTCTAGTGACTGTTTTTGGGTAGCTTCTCTATAGTGACTGTCATTAAGTAGGGTGCTTTATACAGACTGTTATTGGGTAGAGTGCTTTATAGTGACTGTTGTTGGGTAGGGTGCTCTATAGTGACTGTTTTGGGTAGGTGCTCTATAGTGACTGTTGGGTAGGGTTTTCTATGTTGACTTTTGCTGGGTATGGTGCTCTATACCGACTGTTGTTGGGTAGACAGCTCTATACTGACTGTTGCTGAGTAGAGTGCTCTATACTGACTTTTCTAGGGTATGATGCTCTATACTGAATGTTGTTGGGTAGAGTGCTTCATAGTGACTGTTGATGGGTTGAGTACTCAATAGTGGCTGTTGCTGGGTATAGTGCTATATAGTGAGTGCTTTTGTGTAGGGTGTTCTAAAGTGACTGTGGTTCCATAGAGTGCTCTATAGTGACTGTTGTTGGGAAAAGGGCTCTATAGTGATTGCTGTAGTGCAGGCACTCTTTAGTGACTGTTGTTGTGTAGGGTGCTCTATAGTAACTGTTGTTGAGTAAAGTGCTCTATAATGACTGTTGTCGGGTAGGGTGCTCTATAGTGACTATTGTTTGGTAGAGGGCTCTATAGTGACTGTTGTTGGGTAGGGTGTTCTATAGTGATTGTTTTTGGGTAGGGTGCTCTATAGTGACTGTTGTTGGTAGGGTGCTCTATAGTGACTGTTGTTGGGTAGCTTCTCTATAGTGACTGTCATTAAGTAGGGTTCTTTATACAGACTGTTATTGGGTAGAGTGCTTTATAGTGACTGTTGTTGGGTAGGGTGCTCTATAGTGACTGTTTTTGGGTAGGGTGCTCTATAGTGACTGTTGTTGGGCAGGTTGCTCTATTTTGACTGTTGTTGGGTATGGTGGTCTATACCGACTGTTGTTGGGTAGACAGCTCTATACTGACTGTTGCTGAGTAGAGTGCTCTATACTGACTTTTCTAGGGTATGATGCTCTATACTGAATGTTGTTGGGTAGAGTGCTTCATAGTGACTGTTGATGGGTTGAGTACTCAATAGTGACTGTTGCTGGGTATAGTGCTATATAGTGAGTGCTTTTGTGTAGGGTGTTCTAAAGTGACTGTTGTTGGGTGGAGTGCTCTTTAGTGACTGTTGTTGGGTAGAGTGCTCTATAGTGACTGTTGTTGGGTAGGGTGCTCTATAGTGACTGTTGTTGTGTAGGGTGCTCTATAGTAACTGTTGTTGAGTAAAGTGCTCTATAATGACTGTTGTCGGGTAGGGTGCTCTATAGTGACTATTGTTTGGTAGAGGGCTCTATAGTGACTGTTGTTGGGTAGGGTGTTCTATAGTGACTGTTCTTGGGTAGGGTGCTCTATAGTGACTGTTCTTGGGTAGGGTGCTCTATAGTGACTGTTACTGGGTAGGTTGCTTTGTAGTGATTGTTGTTGTGTGATGTGCTCTATAATGTATGTTGCTGGTTATAATGCTCTATAGTGACTGTATTTGGGTAGGTACATTAGAGTGACTATTGTTGGGTGGTTTGCTCTATAGTGCCTGTTGTTGTGTAGGTGCTTTATGGTGACTGTTGTTTTGTAGGTTTCTCTATAATTAGTGTTGTTCATTAGAGAACTCTATAGTGACTGTTCTTGAATAGGGTGCTCTGCAGTCACTGTTGTTGGGTAGAGTGCTTTATAGTGACTGTTGTTGGTTAGAGGGCTCTATGTTGATGGTTTTTGGGTAGGTGCTCTACATTTACTTTTCTTGGGTAGGGTGTTCTATAGTAACTTTTGGGTAAGGTGCTCTATAGTAATTGTTGTTGGATGGAGTGCTCTATAGTGACAATTGTTGGGTAGGGTTTTCTATGTTGACTTTTGCTGGGTAGGGTGCTGTAATGTGACTTGTGTTCTGTAGAGTTCTCTATAGTGACTATTCCTGGGTTGGGTGTACTATAGTGACTGTTGCTGGAAGAATGCTCTATACTGACTGTTGTTGAATAAGAAGCTTTATAGTGACTGTTGTTGGGTAGGGTGCCCTATGGTGAATGTTGTATGCTGTTGTGCTCTATAGTGACTATTGCTGGGTAGAGTGCTCTATAGTGACTGTTGTTGGATAGGTTCTCTATAGTGATGGTTTCTGGGTTGGGTGATTTATAGTGACTCTTTTTGGATAGGTGCTCTCTGGTGATTCTTGCTGGGTTGAGTGCTCTATAGTGACTGTTGTTGGGTAGAGTGCTCTATACTGTCTGTTGTAGGGTTGGGTGTTTTATAGTGACTGTTATTGTGTAGGTACTCTATAGTGACTATTTTTGGGTAGAGTACTCTATAGTGACTGTTATTGGGTTGGTGCTCTATAGTGACTGTTGTTAGGTAGGGTGCTCTATAGTGACTGATGTGGGGTGGGGCTCTCTATAGCGACTGTGTTTGGGCTGGTAATTTATAGTGACTATTGTTGGGTAGGGTACTCTATAGTGACTGTTGTTGGAAAGAAGCTCTATAGAGTCTGTTTTTTGGTAGAGTAATGTATAGGTGAATGTTGTTGGGTGGAGTGCTCTTTAGTGACTGTTGTTGGGTAGAGTGCTCTAAAGTGACTGTTGTTGTGTAGCGTGCTATGTAGTCACTGTTGTTGGGTAGGTGCTCTATATAGAGTGTTTTGGGTAGTTGCTATATAGTGACTGTTGTTTGGTAGGGTGCTTTATAGTCACTGTTTTTTTGTGGAGTGCTCTATAGTTACTGTGGTTAAGATGCTGTATAGTGACTGTTGCTGTGTAGGGTCCTCCGTAGTGACTGTTGTTGGGTAGGTGCTTTATAGTGTTTTTAGCTAGAGTGCTTCATATTGACTGTTGTTGGGTTGGGTACAGTGACTGTTGTTGTGTAGCATGGTTAATAGTGACTGTTTTGGGGTAGGGTGCTCTATAATGACTGCTTTTAAGTAGAGTGCTTTATAATGAGTGTCACTCGGTAGGTGCTCTATAGTGACTGTTGTTGGCTGGAGTGCTCTATAATGACTGTTGATGGGTAGGGTGCTCTACAGTGAGTGTTGCTGGGTAGCATGCTCTATAGTGACTGTGGTTGGGTAGGGTGCTCTATAATGACGTTTTTAGTAGAGTGCTCTATAGTGAGTGTTGCTGAGTAGAGTGCTCTATAGTGACTGTTGTTGGGTAGGTTGCTCTATAGTGACTGTTGCTGGGTAGCATGCTCTATCATGACTGTTATTGCATATGTGCTCTATAGTGTCTGTTTTTGAGTAGGGTGCTCTACAGTTACTGTTTTTTGGTTGAGTGCTCTTTAGGGACTGCTGTTGCATAGTAGCTCTATACTGACTGTTGTTGGGTAGAGTGCTATAGATATTGACTGTTGTTTGGTAGGGTGCTTTTTAGTGACTGCTGTTGTATAGTGTGCTTTATAGTGACTGTTGGATAGGGTGCTCTATAGTGACTGTTGTTGGTAGGATGCTATACAGTGACTGTTTTTAGTTAGAGGGCTGTATAGTAACTGTTGTTGGGTAGGTGCTCTATTGATACTCTTGTTGTATAGGGTGTTCTATAGTGAATGTTGTTGATTGGGGTTCTCTATAGTGACTGTTTTGGGTAGATTGCTCTATAAGTGACTGTTCTGAAGTGGAGTTCTCTATAGTGACTCTTGTGTAGAGTGCACTATAGGGGCTATTGTTGTGTAGAGTGCTCTGTAGATACTGTTGTTGGGTAGTGTGCTCTATAGTGGCTGTTGTTGGATAGGTGTTCTACAGAGACTGGTTTGGTATGGTGCTCAATAGTAACTGTCATTGGGTAGAGTGCTCCATAGTTACTGTTGTTGGGTAGGTGCTCTATAGTGACCATTGTTGGGTAGGGTGCTTTATAGTCACTGTTTTTGGGTAGCTTGTCGATAGTAACTGTTGTTGTTTCAGGTGCTCTATAGTAACTGCTTTTGTGTAGAGTGCTCTACAGGTGACTGTTGTAGGGTGGATTTCTCTATATTGACGGTTGTTGTGTAGAGTGCCCTATAGTGACTGTTATTGTTTAGGTACTCTATAGTGACTATTGTTGGGTAGGGTACTCTATATTGACAGTTTTTGGGTAGGTGCTCTATAGTGACTGTTGTTGTGTAGTGTGGTCAATAGTGACTGTTGGTTGGTATGTGCTCTATACTGACTGTTGTTGGTTAAGGTGCAGTATAGTAACTGTTGTTCTGTAGTGTGCACTATACTGACTGTTTCTGGGTGGAGTGCTCTATAGTGTCTGTTTTTGGGTGGTGTGTTGAATACTGACTGTTGCTCAGTAGAATGCTCTATAGTGACTTTTGTGGAATAGAGTGCTCTATAGTGACTGTTTCTGGGTAGAGGGTTCTACATTGACTGTTTTGGGTAGGTCCTTTACCATGAGTGTTGTTGGGTACAGGGCTCTAAATAATGACTGTTAATGAGTAGAGTGCTTTATACTGACTGTTGCTGAATAGCATGATCTGTAGTGACTGTTGTTGGGTATGGTGCTCTATAATTACTGGTGTTGTGTAGAATACTCTATAGTGAGTTTTGTTGAATAGGTGCTGTGTAGTGACTCTTTCTGGGTAGGGTGCTCTATAGTGACTGTTGTTGGGTGAGGTTCCCATGTGACTGTTGTTGGATGAGGTACTCTATAGTAACTGTTGTTGGGTAGAGTGCTCTATAGTGATTGTTGATGGTTAGGTGCTCTTTAGTGACTGTTGTTGGGTAGGTGCTCTACACTGACTTTTGTTGGGTAGGAGCTCTATAGTGACTGTTGTTTGGTAGGGTGCTCTATATTAACTGATGTTAAGTAGGATGCTCTATACTCACTGTTGCTGGGTAGGGTTCCCTACAATTACTGATTTTGTGTAGTGTGTGCTATAGAGACTGTTGTTGGGTGGAGTGCTCTATAGTGTTTGTTGTTGGGTTTAGTGCTCAATGCTGCTTTAGATGTGAGGGGTGCTCTATAGTGACTGTTGTTGAGCAGAGTGCTCTAGATACTGACTGTTGTTGAGTATGTGCTTAATAGTGATTGTTGTTGGATAGAGCACTCTATAGTAACTGTTGTTGAGTATGGTGCTCTATACAGACTGTTTTTCAGTTTGGTAATTTATAGTGAATGTTGTTGTGTAGAGTTCTCTATAGGTGACTTTTGCTGGGTGGAGTGTTCTATCATGGCTATTGTTTAGAGTGCTCTATATTGACAGTTGTTTGGTAGCATGCTCTATACTGACTTTTGTTGGGTAGGTGGCTCTAGATACTGACTGCTATTCAGTAGAATGCTCTATGGTGTCTGTTGTTGGGTAGAGTGTTCTATAGTGATTGTTCTTGTGTAGGTGCTGTATAGTGACTGTCATTGAGTGTAATGCTCTATAGTGACTGTTGTTGGGTAGGGTTCTCTCTAGTGACTGTTGCTGGGTGGAGTGCTCTATACTGACTGTTGCTGCACAGGGTGCTGTATACTGACTCTTGCTGGTTAGTGTGCTCTATAGTGACTGGGTAGGTTGCTCTATAGTGACTGTTTTTGGGTAGGTGCTCTATTATGACTATTGTTGAATAGGTGGTTTTTAGTGACTCTTGCTGGGTAGAGTGCTCTACAGTAATTGTTGCTAGGTGGGGTGCTTTATAGTGACTGTTGCTGGGTAGAGTGCTCTATACTGACTGTTGTTCCTTAGAAGGCTCTATAGTGATGGTTGATGGGTAGGTAATCTACAGTGACTGTCATTGGGTGGAATGCTCTGTACTGACTGTTGTTGGGTAGGGTTCTCTATAGTGACTGTTGATGGGTGGGGTGCTCTAGATTGACTGTTGCTTTTTAGAGTGCTCTGTACTGACTGTTGCTGCATAGGGTGCTGTATAGTGACTGTTGTTGGGTAGGGTGCTCTATTGTGACTATTTTTGGGTAGGTGCTCTATAATGATTACTGTTGAAAAGGTGCTCTTTAGTGACTCTTGCTGGGTAGGGTGAATTATAGTGACTGTTTCTAGGTGGGGTGCTCTATAGTGACTGTTGCTTGGTAGAGTGTTCTATATTGACTGTTGTTTGTTAGAAGGCTCTATAGTGACTGTTCATAGGTAGGTTCTCTACAGTGACTGTTGTTAAATAGTGTGCCCTATAGTGAATGTTGTTTGGTATGGTGTTCTATAGTGATAGTTATTGTGTAGGGTGAACTGTAGTGACAGTTGTTGGGTTGGTGCTCTATAGTAATTGTTGTTGGGAAGGTCCTCTACAGAGACTCTTGTTGGATAGGTTGCTCCATGGTGACTCTTGTTTGGTAGAGTGTTCTATAGTGACTTGGTTGGGTAGAGTTAACTATAGTGTCTGTTGTTGGGTAGGTGCTCTATAGTGCCTGTTGTTGGGTAGCTGCTCCATAGTGACTGTTGGTGAGTAGGTACTCTACAGTGACTGTTGTTGAGTAGGTGCTCTATAGTGAATGTTGTTGGGTACTTGCTCTATAGTGACTTTTGTTAGGTAGGTGCTCTATAGTTACTGTTGTTGGTAGGGTGCTCTATAGTGACTGTTTT